>JAVDBV010002653.1:0-18840 GCA_032619315.1 Piper longum
TATATATATATATATATATATATATAGGGTAAAGTGATTGTGAGCTCAGGGTAGAAAAAAATTTCTGCCCGGAGCTTGATCTGGGCCATCTGATTATAAAGACGATCTAGATCTATTCTTATTATTAAAATAAAATAAAATAAAACTTCTCCCCTCTGGTGCAGTCGCCGCTGCCGCCGCTCCTCTCCCTGTCGGTTGACCTCCACCACTGCCTCTGCCCCATACCAGCAATCGGTCGCCCTCCCCCCGCCACCACCAGTGCTAGCGACCCACTCCCCATCCCATGTTATCCTCTCCCTCGTCTCCCTTATCGCCGCCTTCATCGCTTTCGCTGTCGCCCTAGCCACGGACAACTCTGCAGTCGAGTTCGACTGGCTCTGCCACCTACCCAGCAGCGCCTCCCTCCCCCTCCTCCACGCCTCGTCCCTGCCCTACTAGCTCACTATGGGGAGGCCAAACACGGCCACCTACATTCAGATCGGGCCGCGTGGCCACAAATGTGGTCGCACAGCCTTATCGGGCGGGAATGCCAAACTTGACAGCCTCCGGGCAAGTCCATCCACCGCGGGTGGGACTTGGCCTTTCCCCCGCTAGTTCTACTTAGGGGACGGTTAGATTTGGTTGGGGGATGGCCAGATCTGGCCGCGCCACCCATAAGGCTGCGTGACCATAGATGTGGCAGCACAACCTGATTTGATTGTCGCCGGCCATGTCTGGTGGCCCTATGGCTGGATTTAGCAGGGGGGCTGTCAGGCATGGCTGCCCTTGGCCTTAGGCGGTGTGGGCGCCATCGCGACCGGCGCCTTTGGAAAAAAATTATTCTTTTTAAAACAATGCTTCTGGGCCGTCCTTGTAATCGGACAACCCAGATCAAAGTCATGCAATTATTCCATATCTTTTTTTAAACAAAACTTACCATGTGTAGCCTATCTAAAGTTCTTGGGAGTAGGTATAGGTGCCAAAAATAAAAAAAATTGATATTTATAATTTTAAATTTTATGTTGGTTATCATACTAAATTTATAATGGGCACGAGTTATATTTAGTTTAACCAGGTCGAATTGAGTTTTCAACGATATTCTAAAATTATGAATAAAATTTTTATTTAATATTTAAAATATATTTTTCCATTAATATTTTATTAAAGATGGATTAAAATATCATAATTTTCAACAAAAAATTGGATTTTGTGAAAATTTCATATAAGAAAAAGGATATAGTTTAAAATGATACAAAATCTTCAAATATAGAGGTTATTGAGCATGAACCACAACCAACAAACACCAAGATTTAGTCCTGGAAAGTTTAATAGTTGAAATTATATAGAGAAGGCACTAGAGTTCACTAACAATTTTTGTTGGGTTGTATTGAAAATAAAAACTCTTGTTAGGTGCATTTTATGTTCACCTTTATTTTCACTTTTGGCAAGATCAATTGTCTACCTTCCATAGTGGGCACTTGTCCTTATTTCCTCTTAGAAATTATGTGCATGCATTTGATTATTTTTGTGTATGAGAACAGTACTACTTGTCCTGTGAAAGGTTTGATCACTTCTCTAAACACAAATTTAATTCAAACACACACAAGCATCTGATACTATTTGGGCCTTCCTCCACACTCCATAAAAATAGTAGTGGAGTACTAAAGGTCTACAATTTAATTTTTGCCATGAAGAAAGATTTTGAATTTAGAATTCCTTTTATACTTTGAGGCAAGAATGTTTAATTTTTTACCTTTTCTCTATACTAAAATAAAGTGGAGAAATATTTCTATGTATGTCATACTCAACACCATTTTCCCCACATTGTAAGGGTGGAGAAAAGCTTTCTAGTATTTTTAAGAATTGAGGAAAAGAAACAAAATAATACATGCTTAAAGTAAATCTAGACTCTTTCTCCACGGCCAAAGAAGACATGGAGAAAAATACATGAGTATGTTTATAAAGAGTGAAGAAAAATTATTTTTGGTAATGTGTGTTGTAAAATGCCGCTTGTATTTTGAAATTACTCAAAATTATTTTCTAATTGCATATTTAACGAGTAATGACTATTCAAAATCAATCTCGTATTTGGAATAAGTACATATACAATTATGCACCAATACATTAGGCAGGCATACACCAAAGTACCAATGGCTAAGATGGCTAACATATCTGATTGTGGAGTACCTCAATCAACTCTTCAACCACCTTACATTAAAGCGCGAGAGTTTTTTGCAACTCTCACCAGCTTTTTTTGAGCCATGGTCAATTTGACCCATAATAGTTTTATAGACCTTTTAATACTTACTTAATTTAAAATTATTATTATTATTATTATTATTTATTAATAAAACATTGGATTATAATTCTAACTAGCTAGGGAATTTTAAAATTTTAAAATGTTTACAATTATATTATCAAATTAAAGTTTATTACTTAATAATATACAATCAATTTTAATTTTTACAAATTTTATTTATGTATAGTTATTTACTATTTAAAAAAATTAGAGTATGATTTTAAATTAAAAAATCTATTTAAAAAGAAATTTTATTTAGTTATTAACATTTTTTACTTATTAAAATTAAAATACTTTTAATATGTGTACATAAATATATTTTTTTCTTAAAATTAAATAAATATCTATTATTTTTATATAAAAAAATATAGAAATAATTTTGAAAATAATTTTGTATATTCTTAAAATATGTTTTTAATAAGTTTCAAATATATATTGCGCATTGTGTGGGTCTTTGACTGGTATTAATAAAAGGCCGTAAAAAATTGAGCTTTGATTAATAATAGGACATTCAGTTAATCAAAATAAAACAAAAATAAAAATAACAAACTAGATCATTATAATTTATATCTTCATTTCATTAATGGGAGTATCTCTATCGAAGTCTATCCCTAACATAAATTGCGCATGGTTTAACATCTCAACTAAATAAGATGGTGCCCCTATCTAATTTACAATGTTATGAATATTTTATTACTATTTACTTGATCAGTTCTTGATATAGCTATATAGGTAAACAAGTAAAGGAACTTGTACCTATTTATTATGTTTCTATAGATCTTTAATTTTGATTAATTATTTTAAAAAAATGACCGTTTACATCAATTTACACTTATACTAAATTTTTATAAATAGTATCAGAAGTGTTCTGGTTGGACTAAAATTGAAATGGGCTAGGCTTCTTAGAATAGATTTTTCTAAGGTATATGGCTGTGAATCACAAAATAAGTTCTACATCTAAATGGGGAGTGCCAATGGGGAGTGCCTATATCTTCAACTTGCATTAACCATTTTGAAAAAATAACTAGCCTGTTAGTTTGTATGTAGACAGGGTCGTTACAAATTATAACCTATGACTTCTGAGGAGAGGACAAGGTTTTGACGCATACCCCACAACAAATAAAGACCTTACAGATAATGAGGAAGACAAGGTATGAATTCCAGGAATTTGGCTGCAGCCATGAACCACATTCTGTACTCAATGGATTTGAGAATAGGCCACCAATCTTGTCCTCCAAAAACTTAATGGAAGAAAAGCAACCAAACAAAAAAAAAAAAACCCATCAACTTTCAAGTGAATTTTTCGCATTCAACATTGGAATCTCCCATGTTTTTATCGATTCAATTGGACGATGACTCAAGCTGGAATAGGGATATGAATCAAACATTATGGGAAGATTCTAGTGGCCTTTTCCCGTGGCTTCTTCCTTCCACACACAAAGCTTAGTGACCAGCCTTTTAATTTGATTTGTACAATTATCATCCTATTCCTAAGTACTTGACTGAAATTTCAACCACCATCCACCTGTATCTCTTTATATAAGAAGAGGCAATGTGTGTCACATGGGTAAGGTTTTGTTATCGCGGTAAGAGTTGCTCTCTCTTTGTCAAACACAAGACAGTGGCTTCGTGCGCATTATAGTTTCACACCAGTGTTTAGCACAAGTAGTGTTCATGATTGTTTTTCTTTTGTGTTCATGTTGTAAATGTTATGGAAGTGGAGCTCATCTTTTGCTGGGTTGTTATGCTTATGCAGCTATGGAGTGCAAGAACGAGTAGAGAAGGGAAAAAGACATTTCAGAAATTGGAGACTTGGTCACTGATCTCTACTCAGAAAACAGTATGAAGAACACTAGTGTAAGTATTTGCTAGTTTGGCATGCCCTCTTGAACTTCTTATTGTAAATAAAGGTGTTCTGATCAACCTTTTTTTGTTTCTTTCATTAGGTGGTTGAAGGGAAAACAGAGAAAAGCAAGGAAATGAATAGCCTGTCACTTGAAGAAGGAAGGGAAGGCCATGAGATTCAAAAGAATGATGGCAATGACAGCACTGAATCTCAACATGAACGCTACAACAAAATCCCACCATGGTCCAAGCAGATCACTGCTAGAGGACTCTTGGCAAGCCTTGTGATTGGTAAGATGTACAGTATGATAGTAATGAAACTTGTTCTTACCACAGGCCTCGTACCTACCCTCAATGTCTCAGCTGCTCTTGTTGCCTTCCTCTTTCTTCGAATATGGAGCAAACTCCTTAACAAGCTTGGCTTCGTCACAACTCCTTTTACTAAGCAAGAAAACACTGTGGTTCAGACCTGTGCTGTGGCGTGTTACACTATTTCTATGGGGGGTAAGAAACCGGTGCTCTTCATACATGTTTTTTTTGACAAGTTTCTCTTCTATTTCTTCATTTTACAACTTTGAGAGCTTTTATTTTTCTGGGTCTTGTAGGTGGATTTGGATCTTACATGCTTGGACTGAGCAAGAAAATATATATGCTGGCTGGGACTGACATGGAAGGGAATACACCAGGAAGCTATAAGGACCCTGAAATTGGATGGATAACTGGGTTCCTTTTTTCTACAGCTTTTGTTGGTCTTCTAATTCTGGTTCCACTAAGAAAGGTGAAGATCTTTTCTTTTTCTCTTGGTAAATGTATATGATACTTAATTTTTTGGCATGCTAAGTTTGTTTGGCTTTTTTTTTTACCATATTTCCAAGCTCACAACAATCTTATTCTTTTTCAGGTTATGATTATTGACTATAAACTAACTTTCCCAAGTGGCACAGCTACTGCAGTTCTCATTAATGGATTCCATACACCAGAAGGAGATGCAATTGCTAAGTACTTACCACCTTTGTTGAATCAATTTTGATTATTATTTGTATGAGAAAATATGAAAATTGATTGAGTTTGAATGTATATGATTTTATTTTTTTCTTCAGAAAACAAGTACGTGGATTTACCAAATTCTTTTCAGCAAGTTTATTATGGGGCTTCTTCCAATGGTTCTACTCCAGAGGAGAAAAATGTGGCTTCAAGAAATTTCCCACCTTCGGCTTGAGAGCGCGAGAACAGACGTAATTTTTTCTTTTGATTTTATGCACGAAAATGTTGATGTTACCTAAATTATTTTTTTTTCTTGTGTTGGCAGATTTTTCTTTGATTTTAATATGACATATGTAGGAGCTGGTATGATATGCTCACATTTGGTTAATCTTTCTGTACTTCTTGGAGCTGTGCTATCATGGGGAATTATGTGGCCTCTGATACATGGACTCAAAGGGAAATGGTATCCAAAAGACATACCAGAGAGCAGTATGAGAAGTTTACAGGGTTACAAGGTTGGTTGACACTAATCTTTTCCCAAGATCTAGATTTCCTTATTTGAAGAACTTGTCCAATTTTTAACTAATAAAGATCTACTGCTTTTTCCCAAGGTTTTCATCCCCATTGCTCTAATTTTGGGGGATGGGATTTACCAATTCCTCAAAGTTCTGTTCATCACCACAAGAAATGTTCATCAGAGGATACTCCAGCAAAAAAATAGAACAGGCAAGGAACTTGATCACGTTTTCATGGCTTCTGATTGATTAGTTGTTATAAAAATCATCAGAACCTAATAAATTTAATAAACTATAAATGATGGTAACCTCATATTTAG
Source organism: Piper longum (assembly GCA_032619315.1). Classification (NCBI taxonomy): domain Eukaryota; kingdom Viridiplantae; phylum Streptophyta; class Magnoliopsida; order Piperales; family Piperaceae; genus Piper; species Piper longum. The sequence goes on from JAVDBV010002653.1 coordinate 5,943, forward strand.
TGTTGAACAATACCTCACCTAAAAAGAAAGTGCATTAAATAATTACAGTTATTGACAATCCCAAGTTTTATCATTCCTGACAGAGAAGGACAACCAAGACAATGCATCTGATGAACACCAAAAAGATACATTATTCATGAAAGACGGCGTTCCAACATCAATTGTTTGCACTGGCTACGCAGTTTGTTCTATAATTTCTGTCATAGCAATTCCACATATGTTCCCCCAAGTGAAGTGGTACTATGTGATTGTAGCCTACATTTTTGCTCCTGCTCTTGGCTTCTGCAATGCATATGGAGCCGGCCTAACAGACATGAACATGTCCTACAACTATGGAAAAATTTGGCTCTTTGTATTGGCAGCATGGGCTGGAAAGGACTCAGGGGTGGTTGCTGGTTTGGTAGGTGCTGGAATAATGAAGTCCATGGTATCAATCTCAGCAGATTTGATGCATGATTTCAAAGCTGGGTATCTCACCAACACATCTCCGAGATCAATGGTCATAAGCCAAGCCATTGGAACAGCAATGGGATGCATCATAGCTCCACTCAATTTCTACTTGTTCTTCAATGCCTTTGACATTGGAAACCCTGCTGGGGAGTACAAAGCCCCTTTTGGTCTGATATACAGAAACATGGCAATACTTGGTGTTGAGGGTTTCTCTGCACTGCCTCAGCATTGCTTGCAGTTATGCGTTGGTTTCTTCCTCTTTGCAGTTGGGACTAATTTGGTTAGAGATTTTTCTCCCCCCAAGTATGGAAAGTTTGTGCCATTGCCAATGGCCATGGGGGTTCCTTTCCTTGTCGGCGCCTATTTCGCGGTCGACATGTGCATTGGCACCTTAGTAGTGTTTGTATGGAACAAGATGAACAGCAAGAAGGCCAATGTGATGGTTCCTGCAATTGCTTCAGGTTTGATCTGTGGGGAGGGGCTCTGGATTCTGCCTTCATCCATACTTGCACTGTCCAAGATAAAGCCTCCTATGTGCATGAAGTTCCTTTGATCATAGTTATGAAGTCACTGCATATGAAATTTAGTAGGATTGTTAAAAATTTATAGTCATATGCATTTATGTATTGAATTGCAATAGTATTCATCTATTATCAAAAGTAGCAAATGAATTATTCAAAATGATTTTTCAATCAATCATCTATGTGGATAGGAGGTCTATAAATCAACTCTTACATTAAAAAAAAGGAATTAAAAGTCACACCTTGATGAAAAATAAGAGATTCAATCAATCAATATAAAATAAAAATAAAAATAATATATGATTTTACTCTATCTTTATTTAATTAGAATTTATGTCTAAAATCAGAATTTATCATGTTATTCAATTTAAATTAATCTATTAAATATTTAATATAGACCATGCATAGCGTAACATCTATGACTAGTCGTTCTAAATTATCAAGAATATCAAGAGATAATTCTTTTGTCTCCTTTAATATTCATTCATCAATCGTATACGCTATTTTGGTTAGTAATTTTATGCCTCTTTATTGCAAAAATATAAAATTATAAAAATAATACAATTGATAACTTATTCACGCTTAGACGATATAAATGATAACTTTATATATAACTTTTATCCCTTTGCACATATATGATAATTTTAAAAAAAAACACATACACGAGCTTAATGTGCATTTGCAAGAGCAAGTACGTGGCCAGTTTCTGGTGGTTGAGATCCAACCAGAGAATCCAAGAGCTTGGCCAATTACACCGGAACAAACCAGACTTCTCATCCTTTCTTCTTCTAACTTGTATGTGCCCATAATACATACTACTCTGACGGAAAAAAGAGAGAGCAAGAACAAGACCATGGCGACCACACTCGGCCTTCGCCTCACCACACCCAATTCCCACAAAAAATCTCTTCAAATATACTCCTCCTCCTCACTCCCCAAGCACCTTCCGACCTCGTCACTCCCTAGCCACAAAGACCCATCTCATGATCTCCTCCAAAACCTCCACAAATCCATCTCCAACCTCACCCTATCCACTCTCCCGACGGCAGCTGCCCTCACATTGCCATTCCTGCTAGGCCCCCAGAATACCCATGTCTCAATTTCCAAGCACAACTAAAATTGCAGTTGTTTTTGGTGTTGTATGTGATGGATGTGAACTTGATGTTTTTTTTAATTTTTTTGCAGGAAGCACTAGCAGTTGATGGGGAGTTTGGGCTGTTGGAGGGGAGGAGCTTTGCACTTGTGCATCCATTGGCGATGACTGGTTTGTTCTTCTATACCTTGCGGGCAGGGTATTTGGGGTGGCAATGGAGGAGGGTGAGGACTGTGCAGGAAGAGATTAATGAGCTCAAGAAGCAGGTGAAGCCCACTACTGTTGCAGATGGTCCAGAAGGAGCTTCACAAGCTCCTCCCCAATCACCTGTTGAACTCAAAATTCAAGAACTCACAGAGGTGCTTAATTCTTAGCCTTATCCACATTTTGTCTAGTTCTAATATAGGATATTTTACTTGTAAAAAAAATATTGTACTAGCATGAAATTCTGCTATTTTCTATTTCTTGTCCCTGGTCTGCATTTTAGGAAAAAATAGTAGTTTCTTTGTTCCATGAGCTGCCACTTATTCTTTGTTGGTTAAGCATTTCTGCTGATACCTAAAATTATCAGGATAATGAACCATTTAATATTTAATACTTACCTATCATAAACGTATATTTCCTAAATAGATCAAGACATACCCCTATTTGGCTCTTATAGCATCTTAAATTTTCCTGGCCAGAACTTCTCCTAAATGCTTAAGCTGTTTTAGAAACCAGCCATTTCATCCTTGTACTAGTTTTGAACTGCTTCATAGGATTCAAACGATTTCCCTTACTTTCTTATTGCCATCTATACAATATAGATGATAAAATAGTTGTTTCTTTGATTATGAAAATACCCTTTTCTTATCATAAGAGCCATACTGGTTTGATGCAGGAAAGGAAGAACTTAATTAAAGGATCATACAGAGATCGCCACTTTAATGCCGGATCCATACTGCTAGGGTTTGGAGTTTTTGAAGCAGTAGGAGGCTGTGTCAATACTTGGTTTCGAACTGGACAGCTATTTCCTGGCCCTCATTTATTTGGAGGAGCAGGTCTTTTTTCCTTTCAAATTGATTTTACTTTTGATACTTAAATTTAAGTAACTTTTGCATCCGAAGTATTGCCAATCCCAAGCCTAGATCAAGGAGGAGGGTCAACACCAGGAATGACATTCGGCCATAAAATTTTTTGCAATTTGTAATCATATGGATCATAATTTAGGGTTCATGCCCCCAACACCTTTACGGTATCCGGTGGACAAATAAAGAGAAGAAACAGATAAGAATTGCCATAATGTGACCTAGTGATTCCAATTTCGAGTTGAGGAAATAATTTCTTGCTAGCAAAATACACACAGTAAGGTTGCACAAACCAAACCCTTTCCAGGATACTTGGGCTTTTGATAGAGCCTTTGTGCACCAGGCTACCCTAATTATATTTCATGGGCAATTTTTCATTTGTTGTTGGCTGCTTTAAAGCCTCTTCTATGCTTTTTTGGGTTTTTTTGTTCATGAGAAGTACACGAACAATGAGCAATTGTTAAAGTAATATTGAATGGTCTATTTCTGAGAAGTGGTAATGCAACATGGCATCAAGTGTTTGTCTCTGTTTATTGTACAAACTTGAGTTGCTAGCTTACATAATTGGTATTGAGATTGAAGGGTGGGATTTATTTTTTGAATGCAGGCATCACAGTCCTGTGGGCACTTGCTGCTGCTTTGGTTCCTTCTATGCAGAAGGGAAATGACACAGCCAGGAACCTTCACATTGCTTTGAATGCCTTGAATGTCACTCTCTTTCTATGGCAGATTCCTACAGGGATTGACATTGTATTCAAAGTGTTCGAGTTTACAACCTGGCCTTGATCATCTTCTTGGTATGAATAGCATATCTTTCGTAAGATTATATATTTTTTATGAACTGTTCTAAACAAAATAATATTACTAAAGGACACTGAGCACAGAGTATCATATTATTCTTGAGTAAAATGTGGAGCTTGTATGATCTAAAAGCCCAAGAAGTAAACCATTTCTAAAAGCTTTATTATGTAATCCCTTGATTCAATGCCCAAATTAGCACATTGCATGGAATTAATCCCTTGATTTTACTATGTGTTGATGAAATAGTAAAGCCCTTTGTACTAGAATTTGTGCTTTCCAACATAATTTAGTCACACAAAAAATGATATGACAAATCCCTTCGAAGGAAATAACAAAATTTTTAATGGTCATATGCCCTTCCTAACACTAGTAATCCTAGAGTTGCAAGTATATATTTCTCAATTATCAGTCTGCTTTCATCATTTCTCCAATTCATTAAAATTTAAATTGATCTAGTTTGGCTAGAGCTATAAATAACTCGGTAACGATTCTGTCGGTAGATTATTATTTCAAAATTAATTTTGATGTAGAAATGAGTTTATAATTATATATGACATAATAGATATTATTCGGTTAAATTGGTAAATCGATTGTGGCAGAGCCTTCTACCATTATTGTTTATATTTAAAGTGGGATTGATTAAATTAACTAAGTTTTTCACCATTTTTTTAATACAGTGAATAAGTTTTTCACCAATTTTTCTATTTAAATCAAAATGATTGGTAAGAATTAACAAAGCTTTTCACTATTTTTTTAATACAATGAATAAGATTTTCTCCATTATTTTCTATTTAAATCAAAATGATTGGTAAAAATTGACCAAGGTTTTCAATATTTTTTTAATATGGTGAATAAGTTCTTCACCATTTTTCCCATTTAAATCGAAATGATTGACAAAAATTAACCAAAATTTTGCACCATTTTTTAAATAAGTTCTTTACCAATGTTTTCATTAAAATCAAAACAATTTACAAACTATCTTAAAATCGGATGACCATTTATGGCTGTAGTATTAGCGATGCTTCCTCTATCACCTCTGATAGCAACTTTAGGTTTCCTAGCATCAAAGTAATCATGCATTTTCCATATAGTTGTGGGTAAGAAATAGCTGCCTATAAATCTGAAGGTTATACAAGAAACAAGGTATGAGCCAAGTACTCAATGTTTTGCTGCCATTCAGTTAGCCCATCTCAATGATCCTATTCCATGGTATTCAAACATTTGTGCCACACACAAAGCCCACATGATTTTTTTTCCTCTTAACATGAAAAATTTCGAAGTATCAATCATAATTGTCATGAAATATTCCCAATTGGGTTCACTCCCTTTATTCACATTTTGCCCTATTTATTGACACAAGATCATATGTTTAGTCAATAATTCCTCATCTCTAATTAAGATAAGTTATTTTCTCTTAGGACATGACATGCAAAAGATCATTTTTACAAGCATTGTAACCTCATGCACAACTAAATCTTATCTCCTATTAGATTCCTCAAGAAACCCACAAAAATCTAATTAAGATCCTTTCAGAAAGGCAATTTAGATTTAATATCCCTTATAATAGTTACTCTAATTAATCTCATATTTAATATCTGCTAAAGTAAAATCTAATATGTTAGTCGAGACGTGCCTTTTGGTTAATTTAATATTAAAATTTTTTTTTGATTAATCAATATTAAAGAAATGACTTAGCCCACAAATTATATTGGTGTTATGGCTGAATAGTTACGATACAATAGCTCACAGCTAGCCAATTATGTACCATGTCAATAGCACTTTTATGTGGTAATGTTACAAGAGTCCCAACTTTGTTTGGATTGGTGGGAAGGCTTGTCAACACGCACAAGCATACTTGATATTCACATCATGGATCACTTCAATTTTGCACCACAAAAAGTTCCTTTACGAGAAGTGTTGCTTGACAATATCACTAGGAGATGTCATTTGCTCTTTTTTTGTTCATGTTGCCTGGTATTGGAGAGCAATCCAATACTCAATAAATATAAGAGTGGTGACTTATATATGTGAACCCAAATCTTTTCAATAGTGACCAAGCTATACATGTTAATTACAAAACTAAATTTTTGCTAAGCTATGAACAAAATCAATCACACTCCATAGGCATGAGCAATTCATTTTACGAACAAAAAGACTTTATTTTCCTCTTTACATCATTAAAGTAAAGATAAAATAAAATAGTGGCCGACTTGACTCAATATTATAAAGAAATAGTTTAAATGGCTCGGCAGTTTGGTACGCGAAGACTCTCTAAGTGTTTGAGTATGGAGAAGACTCGGATCACAGAGGATCTATTTCAATAGCATTACCTTGTTATACTCTTAAAAGGCAGATTCTAGGATTCAAACCTGTGAATTTTATGTCACATAGGTTTCAAATCTTATTAGTCCCGTGATTACTAGTATAAAGTGTAATAACCCTAAAAATTAATCTCATATCTGACACCTATTACAGTAAGAAATAATATATAAATGAGAATAAACTTATAGAACTATAAATTAGCTAATTACTTTTGAAGTAATAATTAAGTTGGATTCTTACATCAATAATTAAAACTCATAACTCTCAATATAGTGTCTAATTGCATTATTTTAATTTGTGCCTAGAAGTTTTTTTAATATGATTTTTTTTCAAAACCTAAATTTTGTTGAAAATCATAATATTTTAACCATTATTAATTAAATATTGATAATTTTTAAATCTAATTAAGCATCATTCAGTCTGGTTGAACCAAATATAATTTGAATTGACTATAAATTAACTCATATATATTTTTTGCCCAACTATTTGTCATATATATTTTTTTCCAAGCAAATATATCTCGTGTCATACTTTAAGAATTAGTTGTAATGTCAACAAATTCATCCAAAAGCGACTTGCAATAAGGGTCACGTGTCTCTATTAATTTGAAAACTGGCTCATGAAATAATTTTTTTTATTAATTTATATACAAATCATCAACTTTATCAATGACTTGTGTGACAATTCTCTTTTATACCACTTCACTACAGTCAATTTTCACAAAGAGGCTACAAATTAAACGTACAACCTCGGCATAACCAACAATACTTACTTCCCCATCTTACCTACAAGGATTAAAGCAAAGTCACACACAACTTGTCAACACATCTCTAGATTTTATGTGTGGTTTTCATTCACATGTTAATATGTAAACCACTCACATATGACTCCAAAAACCCAATTCGAAGTCAAATGAGAGAAGCAAAAAACAAGAGAGTGGTAACAATCCAAACATCAAATGCTCCAAACAAGAAGAGATGGATGTGATTTGGGGCTCTCATCTATGATCTCCACCAAGCTTTATCACCATGCAAGTGTACAAAAACATGGTCACATCTTAGTGCTTAAGTGATAAGAGTAGGTACATATGATGGTTACAAAAACATGTCACATCTTAGTGCTTAAGTGATAAGAGTAGGTACACATGATGGATGAGAAAAATAGGAAAAAATAGTGCATGGTAGTACACACAGCCATTTTAGCTAAAAATCTATTCAATCCCTCTCCATGATAAAAGAAATTGCTTGATTGAATGTTTCAAATAAAGCTGGTTCATTAATAAATTAGTCAGCACTCTCTTGCAAATATGTGGGCTATGTTTGACACTTCTTAAAAAAATATTAATAAATAATATCTTAATTGAAGGCAAATATGATATTTCAGTTATTAATCTTTTTTTTATTAGCAGCTTTGAATTTCTATGTACATATGGGAAAATAAAAATAATTTAAAGGAACATGTTAAAGTTTATGGATGCAACCACAACAAAGGAAAAAGAAGTAACTCTTTGAGGAGTCAAAAAAAAATTGTCATAAAAATCAGAATTAGTAATTGAACCGGATTTCTTAAAAATTTTGAATCGACTGGTTCATGACTGATTTATGGCTCATTTTGAATCGACAAATTTGATAAAACTGAATATATATTGTATGAAAATTAGTTTATCGAGCTATTAAAATCAGAATAAAAAATAGTATTGAAGTAAATCTTGTTGGCAAATAATTTTTTTCGTAAAATAAAATTTCATTAAACAAGTTTTAAAGTACTAAATATAATATATGGAGCAAAAATGTGGATAATAACAATACCATAAATTGATTTTTCTTATATTATATTAAATTTTATATATATATATATATATGTATGTATATATATATGTATGTATATATATTATTTATCTATTGCATGTTATCTTCTATTAAAATCTATAAAATTTGATGAGGTGGTGATTCATTAATCATTTATGAATAAGTCAAACTCAATTTGAATTGGTGATTTAAATACCATTTTTAATGATTCAATCTAAATATATATTTTTAACTTGGATTCTAACGGAATCCGAGTTGAATCAACTGAATCAGATTATTTCAAAATTGATTCTCCCAATAATAATCACAACTTAAAGATTGCACCTTTATCAAAAGCCACATCTCACAAAATTACTTTTTTAAATAAAATGTACCCGTTTAAGTGGAAGGGGTCGGCAAGAGTAAATATGAGAGAAAAACAGCCTTCCTCTATTAATGATTAGATATCATGCCTTGCTAATTGCTTTGCTCTTGCAACACATTCAATTCACAAACCAAGTTTTTTTATTTTTCATGCAAAGAATGGAGTAAACACACTTGTAAGGTGATTCTGATTGATTTCAACTCTTTTTTTTCTGGGTTCACAAATATTTTGAGATTTGTAAATTGTAATTAGCTTTAGTTTAAATTCCATTTCTCTATGAATCACTAAACCAGACCAACAGCTTTCTATACAGTACAGAATAAAAAGAGAGAAATGGAAACAAAAGTACAATAATTGTAATCAAGGAGTAGTACATCAATGAAGAGCCACTCATCAGGCTCCAATAATTGATAAAAAAGTCAAAAGAAGAGGTTCACAACCATCCACTTGAAGCATCCACATGACAAACAAACTCTCCTTGCTAGACACACACACAGAAAAAAAAAAAATTCTTGGGATTGATCCCTGACAAGAATCTGGTCATAAAAACAATAAAACATTGAAAATAAGTGTTTTAAGAAAGAAGATATTTCAGATGAAGATTAAGATCAACCCCCATCAATCAATCATCTTAGGTAATTAGAAAGAAAAATTAAGCAGGTCATGCCTTTCGATTTGCTAATAAATTGTAAATGATTATATTGCATCGATTAGCATCGTTAACCACGAACATATAGTTACCAATTATTTATATGGTAAAATATTGTCTATGCTCATAAATAATTGTTTGATTTTATGAAAGATGAAATTAGTGTTAAAAAATATTAATGGTTATAAAAAAGGAGAGAGTGTTCGAAAATCTATAATAGTTGTGTTGTCTTTAGACGATCATTAAAAAAAGAGTTCGATAAAATATTAATAATGATAATACTGATGATGACGATGATAATAGTTCAACTGAGAGTTCTTTAACGTAAAAAGGTTAATGTTGTTAAGGATGATGAAGATAGTAGTAGATCAAAATTTTTTTAGGTGATAATAATTTTTTAAAAAATTTTTGAAGATGAAAAATTAGTGGAAGAAAAAGAATTGCTTGCCATCATATTTGAAAAATTGATTAAGCATAGGATAATGCAAGTTAATAACAAAAGTTTCCACAATCACAACATGAGCTCAATACATTTCAAAAAAATAACAAGATAAATAAAAGTTGGCATCTCTTTTCGTTCTCAGTCAAGGAGGCCGGTCTGCTGCCAAACGGCGTTCCGCACCCGCCGGAGGTCCCGCCCCTTGAGCGTCCGGCCGGCGCCTTCCACCACCGACAAAGACGCCATCTTTCGGGCCCTCGCCACCATCTCGTGCGGCGGCAGCACCTCCTCCTCGCCGCCGAACCTGCCGCCCTCGTCGAAGAACCGGTCCGACATGCTCCGGGCCAGGCACCCGGCCGGCACCTTGATCGGCGCCGACTGGATCGCCTGCGTCCGCGGCGGCGGCGGTGGCCACGGCACCGTCCGGACGTCGGAGACGGAACGGCACAGCCGGGGGCGGCGGCGCACGGCGGTCCCGTCGGAAGAGAGCGCAGCCGACAGCCCCGACTTCTGCTCGGCGATCCGCCGCCGCGGCGTCGGCGGCGCCGGCGCCGCAGCGCTCCAGACGCCGTCGCTCTCGTCCAGCTCCACCGAGCGCAGGTTCCAGTCCGCCGGCGGCGTCTGGGAAACGCCGAGGAAGCGGAACGCCGCCGGAGAAGCTCTGCCGGCGTCGCCCATAGGTCGCCGGAGTCGGGGAAGAAGGAGGGGTGTGGGATATAGAGGGTGCAGGAGGGGGGGTGTGTGTCAAAGGCTAGAGCTTTTTGTGGTCGGAGGCGAGGAAGGGGAGGGAGAGGTGGCGGAGGTGGGCGAGCCGGCCACCGTCGCCGCCGGAGCTGGCGACATTGGTCGGCGGCGGTTGGGTTGTTGGCGGGAAAGGGCGAAGGGGGTCCGATTGGGGTCCGGATGGGAGAGGGTGAAGAAGAGGCTCTTCCTATTGTTGTTATTTAAACCCAAAAAAGTTGGGCTTTCTTTGGGCCCACCTCTGTATTATTTATTATACACACATTTATAATACACACACATATTATTATTATCAAATAAAAAAAATAATTAGTATGCAGTGCACCACCATCAAAAATACAATTTGTTATCATTTCATCACATCATACACTTATAGTTTTAAATACTATTTCATGTTGCTCTTTGATTTGAGCCTTGGTACCATTTTAATTAGTAAGTATCTAGTTTTTTGAATGGCTATTTTTCCAAAATTTAATTTTTTGTTAGAAACAATGGTATTTTAACTAGAATTTTTAAATATTAATCACAAAATGTTTTTAATGTCTAATAAGACATTTTATTATAATTTTAAATTCTATCCCGTTAAACCAAATATATCTTGTACCAATTTAAATTGAGTGTGACAACAAACATAATTTACAACTTTGGCACCGAAGCCAAAGTACAGCCCTTCCTACATAATTGCATTGTAGTATGGTGATACAAAAAATTTGCACCAGGATTGTCAGACATTGTGGCCATTGGCTAATACAAACTCAACACAAAATGTGCAAGCTGGACAACTTGAGTTAAGCCATGAGTATGCCTTCTACAAATATAGGTTCTAATTGATGTTTTGTAACTGCCCAACATTGGTATAAGTAGTGGACAACACATTGCATATTTGTCATCCAAAATTATTATTAAAGAAAACATTGAGGTGGCTTCATTTTGGCCATTTTTGATGAAGAGGATGTCAAAAAGGTAGGGGCTAAGTTCAAGCCAAGTCATTTAGCTAAAAACCTTATCTTGTAGAGAACATATTAGGTAATTTTTCTTGTACTGCTCTAAAATTATTGTAGACTATAGTGGTTTGGCGTTTATATTTTTTTGGGTTCTGTTTTGTCACTTTTCTCTCTTTGGTTTTCAATGTTTTACTTGAAATTTTGTGGTGTGGGGATTCAATTGAAAATTGAGCAATGAGTTGTTTTTTTACTTATTAAAATGGGATTCAATGAAGAAGAAAGATTTTTGAAAGGGAATACGTCATCATTTTTTAATTAGTCGCCATTCGCATGAAAACTAGTTTAGTGCAATGAAATATGCACTTTGTAGGTTTTCTATGTGATCCCACTTGATTTGGTATAAAAAAAGACAAATAAAAGCTGATTGATTGATAGATTATGTCAATTTTCTTGTATTAAAAAATAACTCAACAATAACATGATGATGTGTTTATAAAATAAGTGAAGTTGGATTTTATGCAGCTCAAAATTTTGTTAGTTTTTTTTAAAAATAAAAATCAAGTTTAGATGATGGGTATACTCTCCGGCTTGAGTTTAGTTAGAACCTTAGTTTGAGTAAGAAAGACTATAACCTTAAATCAGAGTCACTTATATGAGATCCTCAAATTAGTCTCACCTTCAATACTCACCAGCAATACCTGCTTATGCTTAAGTAAGATCAAGGGTATTAGTGAGGTCTGATTATATATCTCTAATTTCTAATTTAATTTGAGTAATAGTCTTAACGTTAAATCAAAGTCGGTGATATGAGATCCTCAAATTAGTTTCACCTTTATTACCCGGTTATGTTTAAGTAAGATCAAGCATGTTAGTGAGGTCTGATTCTAGATCTTTAATTTTAATCTATCATTTTGAAGAGATAATTTAGGCCCATCAAATTATACCTATATCGGGTCATCATAATATCAATTTTGAGACTATATTTGTAACACCCCGATTCGGCTCACCCGTGAACCGATCCGGAAATGCTACCGGCGACCGAACCGTTCGATAATCTACTAAATTCGGTTAAGCCGACCCGGATCTACTCTCGGCGTCTCAAGATGAAGATACGATTTTTTTCTATATGCATGGATGAATTCACAAACATCCTGGCATGCTACTACATAGATGACATGTGAATCAATACACATAAATCAACATAATCGCATTAAAATCAAAAGAATTCTGAATAAAAACGGACAGAGTCTCTCAATCTTAGGTCTCAGCCCACCTGTACATTCTTTCAACAATTCGCGTCATTCTATTAAGTCATTGCATTCAATTATCAGCATATACTCATCTATTAACATTTTCTAGAGTCAATTTCAATGTAAATAAATCATACGCAAAACATTAGACATTCAATCATCAAAACATGTGTGTGCAAGAGACCTCACTGCTCCTCCGTCCAGGCTGGCACTTCCAATCAAGCTTATCACCTACATATAGTACAAAAACGTCAGCAACGGTTGTCACTGGTCCGGAAATAACTAATATCAAACTGGCATAGGAGAGCTAACCCTCCTGTTAAAGGAAAACATTATACACTTCCTCAAGAACTCTCACAAGGGCACTAACAGGAGCCGTCACCCTCGAGCGGCAGCGTCCCCCATCCATCTCATTCTCTTATCTTAATCATCTCATCTATTGCGTCTTG
>JAVDBV010002654.1:0-21738 GCA_032619315.1 Piper longum
ATTAACACCAACTATACCCGACAATAGCTATTAAATAGACAACAAAAGAAAAGAACAAGACACCAGAATTTAACGAGGTTCGGCAATTGCCTACGTCTTCGGACACTACCAAAATAATATTTCACTAAAGAGAAATATTACAAAGAGAGAAAGAATAAATTACCAATGGTAGAAAGGGAAGTTGGTAACTTTGAATTACCCTGTGGGGATGATTTACTAAAGAGGGGGGAGGGTCCCTTTTATAGGAAAAGAGCCCCCCCCCACATCCCACACCATTTAGATGTGGGATTTATGCCATTCAACAGAACCCTTTCAAGTCCATCAACACTGCCTAACTTGTCGGACCTGCAATTCCAAAACACTTACTGGGGGCTGGAACTCAGTTGTGCACCTGGTGGGTTTCAGAAACTCACCTTCTTGTCATTTTACTTGCTCTACAATCTCTGCTCGACAGATTTGAAATCCTTGACTGCTTGAGGTTGGTCACGGCTCCGCATGGCATAGAGCATTGGCGTCCCTCAGAGAACTTCGCATTTACAACGTACCGGATGTAATCACAACCGTGCGCACTACTGAACTACACAAAGTAGAACAGATCCCACTCTGAGTTCATATTTGGAAGGCCCGCAAACCACTTGTATAATGTTAGCAAGCCAAAAAGATCAACATTATTCAGTTTTAATATACTCGAGCAACACATGGAAGGTGTTAGAAAAAATTGTTTGTATGACTTCTTTTGTGACTTGCTTATTCCTTATCATGGAAAAAAAAACATCAATTGTTTTCACTATGCTCTTTGTGGTTGATCTATTTTGTAAACTAATTAAGAGTCATACTATGTGTGGCATGTTGGAGTCCCTCATCATATGAGGAATGTTAAATGACATGCTAACTATACGGGGAATCATAAAGATATAATATTATTCTAAGAAGTACGAGAAATTCAAGTAGAATTATGAAAAATGATGAGTATTTGGTGTTTGGCCTTTCGTATTTATGTAGTTAGTTGTATTTTAAATATGTGCCTTTTTATATATATATGTGTAGTTATACGTATGTAATGAGGATATAATTTAAATAGTGTGTGATATTGAGTTTCACTTTGAGGTTTTACGATGAGGCTATCCCTCTCTCTTAGAGGAATGAGAGCCTTTTCTCACGGTGTACTAGATTTGTCCAATGGGTGTATCGGCTTTGTCTGATTGGTGTACTAGCTTTGTTCTTCCAATGGATGTATCGGCTTTGTCCGTTCGATGGGTGTACATCCTTTGTTTGCTCGATAGGTGTACCGGCTTTGTTTGCCCGATAGGTGTACCGGCTTTATTTACCCGATGGGTGTACCGACTTTGCCCGATTGGTGGGGAGATATGAGAGGTTGCGGATCTAGACAGAGTCACCATTAGTGGTGTATGGAAGAGAAAGTGAAATTGTTCGTTGTAGATCTGGTTGGTGGTGCATGTGAGAGAAGAAAGAGAAATTATTCAAAAAAGAAATTATTCGTTATGAGGAGAAGACATGACTTTGGGTTCTTCAACAAGACCCGCTTTAGTTATTTTTGTATCATTTTCTACCTTTTATCTATGGTTTGTAATGTGGGGTAGTTATATTTATCTCGTATTTTTTGTTGTGGTTTTATTTCAATTTAGAAAGTTTCCACTTTAAGTGTGTGTGTGTGTGTATATATCTTTTATCTTTATCTTTTATAGTTTGCCTTATCAAAACACACAACATAATGTTTGAAAATTTTGTGTGTTAAAATCCCAACATGGGCAAGATGTCGTACCATGCAAAATAAATTCAAATTTAGATTCTTATTGAGTAATGAGATCGACTCAATTTATAACTGCAATATTGTAACGGCATGTCCACTGATGAAGATGAAGATAAAACTCAGGAAGAGGTTGTGGTTAAATTTGTCTTTGTTTGGATGTGGCTCTCGACTACGGCCTACAATCCATGGATCCATTTGTTTCCATGAAGATTAAAGTTGTAAATAGATCAAGTGATAATTCACACGCTTGTGGTTAAAAACGAAAGTTATTAACAATTTTCTGGTTTTATTTTTCTGAGTTGTGGGTAGTGCAGTGATAGATTTTGGATGTATATATACATGCATATATAATTGTATCCTATGCTATTATTTAAGATTTGACCTAAATTTAATTGATCTATTAAAGTTAAGTTAAATCAGCCATTAATGTAAGAATATATTCGATATACATGTGTAGATACCATTTTTATAAGTTCTCTTTTATGATATGTTAAATTGAAATTATAAAAAATAAAGATAAAAATAATTATAGTCCTTTAATTTATAAGTTGTTTTTCTTTTAGCATCTCATTGTTAAGAAACTCTAATTTTGAAGAGCTTGGTTGGTTTTTGGTATTGTTTTTATTTGTTTCTAATTGGCTGACCGATTACACACTGTGCTCATCGGACCGCCCAGATCTATCTCTGTCATGACCTTTCGCGGGCCGTCCGACGCCGACCCGGGCGCCGGATTTCGGATTTCAATCGATGTTCGTTTTGGTGTGCAACTGTTCTTCTTCCCCTGATCATGTCAAAACGAGGCAATGATCGACGCCTCCTCTGTCGACTCATCTAAATCTCGTGTGCGTGTGTTCCTTTTTTTTACACAATCCAATTTCGATCAAATAGTAACTCTTCTCGTTGTTTAGATTGTGGCAAATTCAATTTTTAATGTGGATCCTTTATGAATGTGTACAGATTTTTCTGATGTTTGACTTTTCGTTGGAGCTAAGTGCCATCTGCTGCTCCAAAATCATCGTTATTATCCTTACTGACATGCAATTCACAATTGTACTAGTTGGTTTGATTCTATGTCGGAGTTGATGTGTTTTTTTTTCATTTTTTTTATTTTTATGGATTGTTCTGCATTGTGTCCATTTAGCTGGTTCACTGGTTATTTTCATTTAATCTCTCCGTCACATCTGATTGAAATTTGATCTAGATTAATTGTTTCAGTTATATTAACTATTTTTTGGTAACTGTTATAGTTGTCTTATGAAATTTTTCCTTATGCTAGGAAATATTCGTTATTATTATTGCTTGTCTTGTTTCCAGCATAAATAAAGTTCCGCTTGGGTTTCTTTTTATTGTACAATTATTTTTGTATTGGATATTTAAATCCCATTATTGAGATTATAAGTAAGAATTGAAGTATATGCTCTAAGTTTTGTACTTTTGCTTTATTTTTTTACTGGCCACAACTGCGAAAATAAATAGCAATAACAAAATAAGCATGAAAACTAAACAAACTGGGAACAAACTCTGTAAAATTTTCCTAATAGACAATCATATCATAAGCTCATAATATAAAAAAAACTAACAAAATAAGATCATAACATATGGATAGCTTCCGACGTTTATCTTATTTCTCCCTTTTGCACAGATAGTTTTTAGCAAGTTGTTTACTTGATCTTTCTTTTAAAATCTATTAATTAGAAAAAAATTGTTTACTTTTATGTGCATATTGCTATATCTGTAAACAAATGTTTCGTGACACATTTTTTTTATTACTTCTCTTGAATATGACCGCATGCTTGTCACATTTTTATTTTTTTCTGTAGTTTGTAGAAGTTAAGGCTCATGTGAGTTCAACAATGTGGTTTGTTCTGGTGATCTTGATTCAGAACTCCACTTTTTAAGAATGCCTTTTCTGATAGAACATTTTCCTGGAGGAACATTCACACGATTGGGGCAACGGCAACATTGTGTATTTGTGTTACTTCCAATGAGTTCTCATGGACTGTTCTATATTGCTTGTGAATTCCTGTACGACTAAAGGATTGCTCAAAGTATTCCTAAGCGCTATAGCATTTCTCCTACTTTTATTCACTCTCCATAACGCATTGAAACCCCTTAAGTCAGATATCTTATCAGTGTCTTCTCATTTCACTGTCATTTTGGATTGTGGAAGTACGGGAACAAGAGTAAGTGTGCATGAATGGTTGAGAAGCAGCACTAGTAATCATGAGCTGCCGGTTTTATTACGTTCCCTCCCAGATGAAATACATAATGGCAATCTTTCAAAAATTGGTTGTGAATATCACTGCATGCAAACTATCCCCGGTCTGCACAAACTTGTTCACAATCCTTCAGGGCTTCATTCTGTATTGGAACCGTTACTTCTTTGGGCTGAACACCATATTCCACGCCAAAAGCACAAGGAAACCCCTATTTTTGTGTTAGCTACGGCAGGTTTAAGACAATTGGCTCATGTTGATGCAGCTTGGATCTTGAGGAACATACAGACTGTTCTTAAGAAGCATCCTTTTCTGTGTCAAAAGAATGCTATTAGAGTGCTAACTGGACAAGAAGAATCATATTATGGATGGGTTGCTCTTAATTACAAAATGAACAAACTGGGAAGGTTTGAGGAAGGTCCTACCTTAGGTATACTTGATCTAGGGGGCTCCTCATTGCAGGTCGTGATGGAAGTAGATCAGTCCACAAAGTCTGCACATGTTTTCACTTCAAATATTGATTCTGTTGAGCATCGACTCTTGTCATATTCATTTCCTACATTGGGTTTGAATGCAGCATTTGATAGATCTATAGTGTTGTTGAGTGAAGGGAAAATGAACAAGTCAGGTGTGAACAAAGGATCAGAGCTTAGGCATCCTTGCCTTAATCTTGGATTTGAACAAAACTATACTTGTAATGGCTGCAGGACTATGTCTAATTTAACACATTGGGAAGGTGTGGATATTGAATATTCGATTACATTTGTTCTGGTTGGTGACCCTGACTGGGACATGTGTCGGAAACTAGCAAGAGCTGTTGCAATCTTTGCAAACGGTTCAGATCTGTTGCAGTTGCCTGATGACACTGCTTGTAAAGAACAATCTTCCTCTACCTCTATAGGTAACAGCATTTTGCTACTTCTAGTTGCTGACAATATTTTTGTGCTTTATTTATTTTTAATCCTCATTACTTTTATTTTTGTCCGGAATATCTTTTGTTCTATATGTGCATTATTTAATTTGTTTTCACTGAGCTTCGTTCTTGTAACAAAGCATCTTATGTTTAATTTATTCTAATTTCTTTATTGGTAGAAGTTGGTATTTTGATTAATATCGTTCTTGTTGTTCCAGGAAAGGAATTGCTTAATCAGACCGCTAGATCTGATGCAAGTATTTACTTCCATGCTTTATCTGGCTTTTTTGCAATGTCACACATGTTGAATTTGGACTACAAGGTTAAAATTAATCAACTTCTTTTAAAGGGAGAGCAAATATGTTCAAAAACGTGGATAGATTTGAAGAGCATGTATGAAAATGGATATTATGTTGAGCAGCTGTGTTTCAGGGCGCCATTCTTAGCTGTTCTTCTTGAGGACGCGTTCTGTTTGGGTGATGTAAATATAACATATGGTCCTGGTGATGTTTCTTGGACGCTAGGAGCTGCACTCGTAGAAGATGGGTACTTGTGGTCGAGCAAAGGGAAGTTGCTGATGAAAGGAAATTTTGGTTCGAAAACTGCATTTTTCTCTGTTATTATTATTTTGATTCCCTTGGCTGTGTGTGCGATACTTGTTATGATATATAGGAAAACAAGTTTGTCGCCAACTTGGGCGCTACCAAATACAAGAAAAAGGGAATCTAGCATTGTTTCATTGCCTATCTCTATTCTACCAAAGAAACAGAGACATTAATGAGACATTGGTTGACACCTATCTTTCAATATAATTATTTGAAATTTCAAATATGAATAGGACATATCCAATTGTTGAAAATTAAATGGGAAGGACTGTATGTTCTTGATTTTGTTGTCAAGGTTATTGAGAAGTTTCTTATAGATGGTGGCAGGTTGGATTGGATTATCCTGGCGCTAATAGGCTGGTTAAATGAAGTTGCTGCAATTGGAAGTCATGTGATGATCAAGAGGGTAGTTACTTATGTAATATACTTCATCCTTGTTAATTGCCTCCAGTCATAGAGCAATCTTGGTGACTGAAGGTAAGAGCTATTGTCTATTGGAGAGTGGAACTCTGTCTCCATTGTTGGACGATGAAGGGTATATGGAAACAGACCTACACAAGAAGGTATAGAAAAGATCTATCCCCTTGTGTGGATTATGTCCATCATAAAGGAAAGCAGTCGAAATTGTTCTATGAGTGAGGAGGCAGCAAACAGAATTCCTTTAACAGTGGTTGTTAGCTGGCTATAACCGAGGTTCACCTCAAGAAGCAAACTCCCTGTTCAAATCAGGGGAACAAGATCAGTTACCAGAGAGTGGCTGCCAGCCCTGCCCAAATGTTGCTTAAAATAGATGAACGGGTAGATATTGATCAATGCTGGAATGAGAGAAAATTCTCCCAAGACACATACTGCATTGGAAGAACAAAAAAAAGAAAGCAACTGCTGATCATCTTCAAATCCATCTACCTTCCTCCACCATGGCCTCCTCTCAATGGCCCCTCTCGTCATCAATGTTCCTGGTATTGGGGTCGGTCTTAATCCTCTCCACCACCACACTGGCCACCAGCTTCGCGCCACCCCTTGGCCCATGCAAGTACACTAGCTACCCCAGGTTGTGCGTGTCTCTTGCCAGGCCATTGCACAGGAACCACCCTCCAACTGCTGCAGCACTTGCCAGGGTCTCCATCCAAGCCACCATCACCAAGACAATGCAAGCCAAGGGGTTGGCCTACTACTATCTTGGTGCCAATTCCAGTGACCCCATGGGGCGTGCAAACCTCAAGGTTTGCCAGCAGCTCTATGATGACGCCCTCGACAACCTCCGCCAATCCATGCTTAACATCAAGACCCTTCGCCACTCCAGGTCGGACAACAATGCCACCTTAGCCACACTGAAGATCAACCTCTCCGCCGTCATTACCGACTACACCACCTGCGACGATGGCTTCACGGAGAACCCGGGGGAGAAGTCACCCCTTGCCAAAGTCAATGGCATGCTCAACAAGCTCACCAGCAACAACCTGGCCCTGGCTAGTAAAATCCACTATTAGTGTGGCCAATGCATGAATGAGAAGAAAGTAAAAGAGGCCGCACATAGCAAATAAGCAATAATGGACGGACACTCTTGCAAGTCAATGACATGGGTCTTGATTCTTTGGTGAAAATTGGAGAGTAAATTCTGGTTTTTGATGGTTTTTTAGCCTTTCGAGTTGATACAGGATGACAGACTATCGGATTAGTTCCGTCGTGTAATTATTTTACGGGTGATTGGTTTCAATAAGCTGCTGGCATTCATGGTCTTTGATAAGTGGGAAAAATCTACCCAAGTTTTACTTGCATTCTTATTTTATCATATATAAGATGCAACAAGAAAACAAATCCGTCTAATTTCAGATTAAGACCGGTGAAAAGAAAGAGGGGGTGGCGGTCATGCTTTTGGTAGTCAATTTTGGCGGTTGTCATGTGTCAGCTACCGAATCCTTTCCCCATGATATTTGCACCACTTGAACCGGTTTTTGTTGGTGTCTCGTGAGTGGGCACCGCCCTGAGCCACACCCAATTTCCCCTTCCACACCCTTCTTCTCTAAATCTATACATTATTATTGATTATACACACGTCTTCGTTATCTCTACCCAAAAATGCCCATCATTCATACATATATATTAGTTTAAAACTCTAATCTCTTCAACTCCATTCTTTAAAATAAAAAAAGAGGGTTGGACTGGGCAAGGCAGACCGTCCATTTCTCACCATCGCTCAATATACATATCATATCATTTCCCATCCCCCGAACGTTGAAGTAAACAAAAACCAGTCGCTCTCTACCAAACGCCAGCCCATAAATATCAATCAAATCTATCAAAGCAGCGTACGGTGAAGAACGCATGCATGTGTGAAAGCAAGGGTGCCACCCTTTATCGAGATGTGTATGCCACACATATCATATGTATCATATCACACGTGAAATGGGCCAGATCAAACGTAACGTGGCCGATCAATCTTGCCAAAAAGCGCAGTGCATCTCCGTTGACTCTCCCCCCAGCTTTGCTTTGTTAAGAAGAGTGGCGGAGTACAAACTCTTTGATCGGCTTGTGGAGTAGAGATTCTGCTTCCACTATCAAGGCCACCTCCATAGATTCAGGTAAGATACAGCATCGAACGATGCATGCCGGCCGGTAGAAGTGAGAGGTACAAGGAGGCCGGCGGCGGGATGGTGTGGGAGTGCAAGGCGGTTGCTTATCATTTCCTCAGATCTTGCGGTAACACCACCAGCCTCTACTGACAGCGTGAGTTACCATGTCGTTCAAGATTGATTAATGATTACCATCTCTTGCTCTCTTCTTTTTTTTTTTTTCTTTTTTTTTTTTTTGTAATCTTCCAGATTTCCGTTCTCAACAACAAGCAGCATTATTGGTGGCTCGACGTGTTGCTGGCCCTTTCGCCGTATAATTGCGCCGAGCTCCTTTGCACCGCCAGCGCTCTCCATATTGGTTAGTCCATCCATCCTCCCCGTTAATCACTCCCTGTTTTTTTTTTTTTTTTTGTAATTGGGTTTATGAATAAATTGGTTGTTATTGTTTCCACTACTTGGTTCCCGCTTTGATTCATGAATTTGTTCCTTCTCAATTAACCCCTTATTAAGGCTTTCTCTTAAACTCCCTGATCTCTATCCTCTTGGTTTCTCTAAATTTCAAATTCTTCTTCCGGCTTTTGTCATTGTTACTAAACAGAGAAATGGACAATATCTAAAAGGAAATGCAAGCGTCCTCATTGCTTGACCATCTTCATTTTTTTTGAATTTCCATTCTTGTTTCCTATTAGACATTAATGTCAAATTATGTCATGGCAATGGTGTGTGTGTCTGTGTATGAATGAGATATTTTATTATTCGTGAACTTCACAGCGGGAAATATTAGGATTTATAAACCGCTTAAACTCCTCTTAAGACTAATGATATTTCCTAGGGCTAAAATTAATAACCCTAGTGATTTTTTTGGTAATTATGGGAAGTTAGAATTGAATCTCTATTGTGTCTAGTAGAAATAACCGACGCAAATCACTAAGATTATCAATAACCTCCCTAGGAAACATCATTAGCCTTCTCTTAAATAATTTTTTGTTCTATGATGCAGGTCCTCACAACATTTATAAAAAAACCTGAGGATCACAGTTAGATATTCTATTATGAATTACAATATTTTTTTTGAGATTCTGCCAATAGAAAAAATAATAAGCCGTTTTCATCTCATAATGACTGTAGTTTATCAACTGTGCATTAAGTAGTGTTTACAACATTACAAATACTATCCTAGATATTTGTTGCTTTTAATTTACCATGTTTATCATGAGTATTCTTTTGCTATTTTCACTACACGTGTTTCATGTTCATTTCTAATCTTAAATGTGATTTGTTCTTGCTTCTTTTGCAAGTCAGGTTATTGGTTTGTTGTTTTTTTTATTGGTTTACTTTAAAGATACAATTCAGTTTTTATATGGCATATTTCAATTGAATTCGTCAATACTGTAGTGACTCTTTATTTTTTCGAATGTGTTTGAGGGTATATTCATTTTGCATTGGACTCTTTCTATATTTTGAATGAATGCATTCATTAATAAATGAACAATTGACATCATAAGCTTGGTCTATGTTCATTTGAACCGCTTCTTCTTTATCTCTCTGCGCATTTTCTTATTATTAGGATTTTATCTGTGAACTCTAATTTTCTCAACACCAAAAAATTTGCTATATTTTCACATTCCTTGATGTGTGAAATAGTCGTAGTGATTGCATATGTTATTATTTCTGCAATCTACCATTGGAAGCTTTTGTTCTAGTATATAGAAATAGTCTCCTAGTTTGTACGTAAGATAGCAAGATTGAAATGTATACCACATAAAGAAATGAAGAAAATTATTTGTTGTAAGGTCCAAATTGGCTGTAAGACCCAATCAGCAACTAAGTATGTATAGGTGATAGGGCCTATTTATTAATAAAAGTTCAATTATGGGTATTTAATGAGGGAAATTTCCTTATAGCTGATTAGGTCTTGCAGCCAATTTGGCTGTAAGACCTTACAGCTGATTTTTACTCAAGAAATGATAAGATTCACTAAAGTTAGAATTAAATCTTTAGAGTGTATTTTTCTTCTGACCATGCATCAACAAGAGGAACTTAAAGGATGGGCTCGTCAATATTCTCTATTCCACATTACACTTTTCTAGCATTTTAAGTGGGCGGCTGCCACCAAAATACTGACATTTTATGGTGTGTGGTGGTTGAAATGTTGGAACATGAGTTTACTTGGATAACCAATCATCGGGTGAAAGCAAAGATTCTCTATATCTGCCCTCATATTCCACTATAGTTATAAATTACCTTAAATATATTATGAATGTGAGTGTAATCCTTAAATGTTAAAAGTAGGGAGAAGACAAAGCCCATGCTAAGATAAACAACAAAAGAATGCAAGCCTGATTTACTTGGAAACAACTACTGGAGTCTACCAAATTTTTTTATCTTACCAAAGGCTTTTTCTAACAGGTACATTATCTTATTATTATTTTTTCATCTGTCTAAAGCAAATTTAATTATATCCCAAAGCCATGTGGTAACCATTTCCCTAGTAAACACTATTTTTGTAGTAGAAGATATGAATAGGAAATTTGCATGTTTGGGCTCAATGAAGTGGGTATTGAAGAAAGTTTTATATAGTTGCAGCATTTAGAACACTGTTAAACCATCAACTCTTTTATTGAAAATAATTTTAAAATTTTTGACGTAATGATCGATCCATTTTTTGCATCTAGCTTATAAGTTTGTCAGTATTGAGTAGATTATTTTGGATAGGGAGTAAATTACTTTCATGCTAAGATTGTATTGTTTGTTGTTGATAGTTCAAGCAGTGTTTCCATAAGACATTTTGTTAGTAAAGCGCTGACAGTATTAGCATGTGTCCATGGCAATCACTTCCTTTCTAGGAATAGGCTTATTATGTTGTTGTGTTTATGTAGTTTGGTGCACCAATAGTGCTAGAAGATGAAGTTGTTCCCAATAGTGTTAGATAGACCTGCAATGTTTGCTTGCTCCCCAAGATTATGACGGTTAATGGGATTATCATGCTCATGCTTCTGCAACGAGGTAATGACTTTCATGCTCGGTGTTTCTTCCACAATGCTTTGTCCCTTTCAATGATATATATACAAGAGGTTTATGGTCATGAGGTGGTTGACATTAAGCATTTTTTGGTCAAAACTGTAAGTTCATGAAATCTATCTAAAATAGATAGTCCATGGAAGAATTTGTGAAGACATTTCTGTATTTTGTACATTTGGGGACATATGATTTAAAACAGAGAAGCATGAGTTCGTTTCCTTATATGTAGTTTTGATAGAATAATTTTTTGGGCTCAAATAGGATGCTAAAGAAAGGTGTTGTAGATAGAAAAGGAACAGTAAAATTTATTTTTGTATGAAAATGTTAGGCGAGTTTGCATGTTTTCTTCCTATCAATAGCTCCATCAGCTTGAAAAGAGTTACTTGAAGAATATGACCGAATGATTCGAACATGATGTCAAGGTAAATTTCATTGGTGATCTGGTAACTTCCGTGCTGGAAACCATTCAAGTTGCCCTTGGACCTCCTCATAGCCTTAGGGACTAGGTCTTTTAAGTTTGACAATCATTGAAAATTTAAGATCTTATATGTTTACACCTCAAATTTGAACTTCGTAATTTTTTGTGAAATGGTTTATAGTTTAGATGCTAGAGATTGTAAGAAATCAGTTAAATAAACATCAGAATGTCCAGCAGGCTCACGAAGCCTTGCTTTGCTGTAGCTGCTTTCGGATATTACCAAATGAACTAAAAAGTTCATGTGATGTATAAACAAGACAATATTGAAGATTTGTTTGAAAAGAATTTTCTATAAACAAGCAATTTAATGCATTTATTTCCTACTAAAAAAATATTTGTTATAAAGTCAGTTTATAATGTTATAAAAGTAATCAAATCAACATATATCATCGACATCCATAATAATTGCCGTGCAAAAAAGTAATATCAATTATAATATGTTAATTTTATTTTTAAATGTGGTGAGACTTTGATTATTTTCACATAAAAATTACTGTACATATTAGAAGAAAGATACTTAGTGCACAGCACCTCTATCTAATACACAATATTGAACTAACTACTAATCATTTTAATGTTTTTATTACGAGATCTGACTTTTTGGTTGTCAGCTACTATCACTATTGTGCGAGAATTGACATTTTTTGCAACTAATTGCTTTTTGCATATTGAATCATTAAACAAATAGATGTACTTATCACCTATTTCACAATTATCTATTAGTTAACACCTGTACACTTCCTAAAATTTATTTAAAAAATTACTGGAAATACATACATATTTAACACATATATTTATACTATTTCAAATGCACAATTTTTTTAAAAAAAAAACTGAAATGAAAACAAAAGATCAGTAAAACTAAAAGAACAAAAAATAAAATTGTTCTTCATTTTCTTAAATATATCTATCGGCAATCTTTATCAAACCCCGTGCATCGCACGGTTTATGTGGCTAGTGGTATTTAAAATGGTGGCTGTAAGGTTCTGAGTTTTTTAGATTGTAGTCTGATGGATGGAAATTTCTATAGTTTGCTTGCTTTTTGTTCGGGAATTAAATATGGCATTGATAGCTGCATGAGGTGTGGGTTTTTATGATGATTGTAATTTGCTCAGTAGAAACAGACTTGACAGATGGTAAGAACGGATGTGATATGGGGTGGCGTGTCTGCGATTCTAAGCTATGAATAATTATGTTGTAAATCTATGTCATTTCATGATTTATATTCACTCTGTTAGCTATATTTTCCAGCCATGATTCTGAAAACGAATACAATGTTCTTCCTAAGGCGCTATTATGTAGGATAGTTCATTTACATGTTAATGTTTTGCATTAACCAAGTTAACATTGTTGTCTTCACTATCATCATCATTCTATTCCGGCAATGCATCTGTTTAATCAATTGTGAATTCTGGATTTTTTCTATGGCGATGGGATTATCACTGATTTTCACGTTGCTACTCATTGAAAAGCAAGACAATGTATTTGCCCATGTGTTTGATCTTCATTATTTACATCCTAGTGAGCGTGCTTCTCACATTAAAACAAAGTACTTTTGCTGAGAACTTATCACGTTGCTGTCTCAGTGTTTGATCACATAAAGTTATTTGTAGTTACACTTGTATCTTAAGTTTGATATTAAGATTTCAAGAGTTACTTACACTTTTGCCCCAATTATTAGTTGCTGCGGAGGAGAACCTTTGGGCCAGATCTCTGATGACCATCACTCTCACAACGTGACTATAGCAGCTATCACCACTGGATTTTTACTGCATGTGCTGCTCTTTATCTGTTGGCGTTTCTGGTTTTGTGGTAGATTTTATCAGCTTCGTCTTGGTCGTAATTAAAATCATCTATTTCAGAAGTGGGTAGAACTTGCGGTCCTTGAATATAGACTTTTGTATCCAATTGATTAGAATGGATAATGTCTTGTACTGTTATATTAGTGGTAACTGAATATGCTCAATTATGTTAGATTTCAACCACCACGCGGCAAAATAATGAGTAGCATTGCCGGACATGACTTTTTCCATGGAACCCTTGCACGCTCTTCTGACATTTCAAATAAAAGGCATTCTCGATCTTCCTTAAATTGTTCGCACCAACTTCCGGCAACATTCATGTCCAGCAATTCAGCAAGAAACCATATTCGCAGCCCTCTTGTATCATCCACATATCAGGAAGATGCTCTGATTAGTATTCACCGCAAACTATTGCAAGGTGCTCATCAAAGGGGATCACTTGCATCTAAAGCTGTGTTAGCTGCTAATCCTGCATCTGAGGTTAGTTTCTTTGTTACTTAAGAGACGTGGAGGCATTTGCACATTAGCAGATTATCAATCCTCAAGTTCATGTAGTAACTGTAACTTGGAACTTGTAATGATTTTAAGAGTCGCACCAAAACTTGGATGTGTGTGTGTTAACTTTCCTAGTTTTAACGTATTTAGCCTTTGATAATTTCTACTTGCATAATGCTAGTTGCGTTTGCTGTTGGAGAAGCATAGGCGCAGGCAATTGTTAATAAGGTGTTTCAAATTTGGTTTTATTCATAGGGAATGAATATAGGAACGCTTATTAAATCAATTTTTTAATAAAAAATATACTCGTTTTATAATGACATTCTCTCTATCCAACCAGGTTGCACAAAATTTCATGCTTGAGGGGAATTCTGAGGTACAGGTATGCTTGCAGTTAACCGTAGCACTTACTCAATCTATGATTTTCTCAAGTAATTATCACTGCAAGCATGAATGCTGGACTTGGATTTTAATAGGTTGGTGTGAGTTCTCCACTCGGCTCTTTGACAAATGTTGTAATTCAAGTTACAAATACGGAGCGTCCATTAGTTCTTCATTGGGGTGCAATTCGAGAGAGAGAAAAGTAATAACCATTGCCCCTAATAGATTGGTTCTGCATGCCATGTGCATGATTGTGATACTACGTTGTGTCTAATTTTATTGCAGGCAGTGGTCACTACCTTCAGGCCGCCCTGATGGAACAACAATCTACAAAAACAAAGCTCTTAGAACTCCTTTTGTCAAGGTAAATAGTACGGGGACTCCTGACAGTATTATGTATGTGGTCTTTTTAGCAAAAAAGCATAAATATGGCCTTTCATTTTATGTTGAGCAGACTGGTTCAAATGTGTTACTCACGCTTGAAATTGATGATCCCCAAGTAGAGACAATAGAGTTTCTCATATTTGATGAAGCAGAAAACAAATGGTTTGACTTTTCTTGTAATTCACAATTTTTTCCCTGGATTTTCTCTTTGTAGACATTATAAATCTTCCTCTTTTTGTCAGGTTCAAAAATAATGGCCAAAATTTTTGCGTTTCACTACCAAAAAAGAACAAAGCAGTTACTAATCTTCCAACACAACAAAATTTTGCTGTGCCAGAAGAGCTTGTTCAAATTCAGGCATATTTGAGGTGGGAAAGAAAAGGAAAACAAGTGTATTCACCGGAGAAAGAGAAGGCAAGCCAGAGATATGCTTCTATATCCATGTTTGTGTTTTTGCTAATATTAGAAATAGGGATTTATAGGATCAGTTGTGTAACAGGAAGAATATGAAGCTGCCAGAAGGGAATTATTGCAAGAATTGACAAACGGAACCTCAATAGAGGAACTCTGGGCAAGATTGACAAATAAGGAAGATAAACATGAGAAAGTTCCCACTACCAGTTTTGACAAAAAAATACCTGAAGATCTTGTCCAAATACAAGCCTATATACGGTGGGAAAAGGCAGGAAAACCTAATTATTCTCAAGATGAACAACTGGTAAGACTTGTTGTTTATTGTATTTACTGTTTCCATGCCAATCGAAGTATCTTATGCTTCTGACATGTTTTTCTCCACCTATTTCTTTGATTTTATCTTTTTGGAAGAGAGAGTTTGAAGAAGCACGAAAAGAGCTACAACTTGAGTTAGATAAGGGTGTTTCCATCAATGAGATAAGGAAGAAAATTACCAAAGGAGAAATTCAGACTAAAGTCTCCCGAAAACCTTTTATTGTTGAAAGGATTCAGCGCAAGAAACGGGATGTTATGGAGCTTATCAATAAAAATGTGAAGGACACTACAGTAAGAAAGGTCCTATTTGAGAACTATTATTTGATTTCATGGAATCTTATGTCATATTGATACCAGTTCTAGGGTCAGATTTACTTTTATTTCATTCTTGATACTTCGTCTTGTAAAAAGGTTAATTCCCTTCTGCCATATTATTTCCATATCTTTTTTATTGGATATATCTTTTGTGTGTTGTGTCATGATCAGTTGATGACATCGTCTTTCTCTTGCAGGACCCTGGTGATGGACAAGGTACAGCAAAGGCATTGCTGGATAGAATTGCAGAATTGGAGAGTGAAGCAGAGAGGTCCTTTATGCATAGGTATGCATATTAAGACATTAAAAATATGGTCCTCATGTTTTGTACAAGACAATCTTATTTTTCTTTAGTTTAGCAAGTTCGACCATGCAAAATGAGATGTCCTGATTATTGCAATGAGGCACCTTAAGTTCAGCTGTTACATCATTCTTGGCTATGTTGAGTTATAGTTGTTTCTATTTATTTTCATCTACCTACTTATTTTTTTCTTTTTCTCAGGTTTAATATTGCAGCCGACTTAACAGAGTGGGCCAAAGATTCTGGTTATTTAGGTCTAGCAGGAATACTTGTGTGGATGAGGTTTATGGTAACAAGGCAATTGACTTGGAATAAGAACTACAATGTGAAGCCACGGTATGCCATTTTTGTAAGCTGTTTGATTCCTGCATAACTATTTCATTCCATGTTCATATTCAATTGTTGAACCTTTTTATTTATCTGGGATTTTATGTAATTTATTTTTCTTGCATGTTATTTTCCTCGTTAAGCACAGAAAAGCATGCTTGCATGATGAATGAAAAAGCACCACATCTCCATTTAATAGACATGGCAGAGACTCAAAATGTAACATTTGTGTTAATCAGTAGACAACATGCATTTTTTATTTTACCTTGTTAAAATTGTCTTCTTGTCAAGATGTCTTGTTCTAATTTGTTTCATTTATACTTTTTCATTGCAGTGAAATCAGCAAAGCTCAGGATAGATTGACTGATTTGCTTCAGAGTCTATATAAAACCTCCCCTCAGTACAGAGAAATTGTGCGTATGATTATGTCAACTGTTGGTCGCGGAGGTGAAGGTGATGTTGGGCAAAGAATTCGAGATGAAATCTTAGTTATACAGGTACCATTCTTACATCATTTATCATTCGCCAAATCAAGTAAACAAATTGGAGCAAAGAGATCATTATGACACAGGACTTGATGATCATAGGATGTCTGCGTGCTTAATATTCTTTATACTTGTTACATATTTTATTTCCCATTCATCCTCTATCAAAGTCAATCTTGATTGTCTGCTTTTTCCTTTTAAAACTCCTATACTGATATTATTTTTCTAGTATCTCTGGATTCTGACCTTCGAAAATGTCCAAACCATCTCAAATGTGTTTGCTAAGCTTTGTGCTTATTTTTTAAATGGTCCTCTTTCTTGTAGATTATGTTCTGTTGATCTTAAGTTTATTCTGTATTTCCAGACAGTATGCAAGTACTGCAGGTAATGTTTTGTCAAGACACCAAAGGATATTCCAGGCTAAATCTGCTTTTAGAATAAATAGACAAATAAAAATTGGTAGCTCTCATCAGGCTTTCGCCACCTCTTTATGTTTGATAGCAACAGGAAATGCTATCTCATATTACATTTTCTTATTCATTATGTGGCGAAAGTTTCCATGAGAAAATCTAATTTTGTTTCTGGTTTTCATCAGAGAAACAATAATTGCAAGGGTGGAATGATGGAAGAATGGCACCAGAAACTGCACAATAACACCAGTCCTGATGATGTCATAATATGCCAGGTGCTTACTTCTTATGTCATCTGCAAGAACTGTGTAAGGTATTCCAAAATCACATAGCTACTAATGAGTTTCATCTTTGTCCAGGCTCTTATTGTTTACATTAAAAGTGATTTTGATATCAATGCCTACTGGAATACCTTGAACTCCAATGGTATAACCAAAGAACGACTATTGAGCTATGATCGTGCAATACATTCGGAGCCAAATTTTCAGAAAGACCAGAAAGAAGGACTTTTGCGTGATCTTGGACGTTATATGCGGACATTAAAGGTAATCTTTTTTTTATTTATCTTCAACTTTGATGTATTTTTTATGTAATCAGTTGTTACTGGTAACTTTTTTCAGGCTGTTCACTCCGGGGCAGATCTGGAGTCTGCTATTGCAACTTGTCTGGGATATAGGTCCGAGGTAATTGTCCTATCTTCTCATGATTTGATGAAACTGTAGTGCTTGTTACATGATTCTTGGCTGCTATTTCAGGGTGAAGGTTTCATGGTTGGGGTTCAGATAAATCCAATTTCAGGCTTGCCATCTGGATTTCCTGTAGACTCCTTACATTATTGAATCAAGATGCTCGTTCTGTGGAAGATATTTTAGCCTGTTTATCACTTTTGCAGGAACTGCTACAATTTGTTCTGGACCATGTGGAGGACAAGAATGTAGAATACTTGCTGGAGGTATTCTTCTAGTCTTATATTCTTTTTTATACATGTATGCGTTTCTGATACAGTAATATATAAGTTAATGCAGGGTTTGTTGGAAGCTCGTGTAGAACTCCGTCCTTTGCTTAACACATCTCATGATCGTTTAAAAGATCTTATTTTTTTGGATATTGCTCTTGACTCAACAGTTAGGACAGCCATTGAAAGGGGTTATGAGGGGATGAATGACTCTGGGCCAGAGGTGAATAGATTGCTTGAAAAATTATTTCACTACTATGGCCATTATTTTTCTTTAGAGAATCATTATTCATTATTTGGATATAATTTTTAACACTTATTCATTTTGCAGAAAATCATGTACTATATCACTTTAGTTCTTGAAAATCTCGTCCTTTCGTCAGATGAAAATGAGGATCTTGTCTATTGTTTGAAGGTGTTCTTTAAGTCACATTTTCTTTCTTTTTCTTTAAGTTTATGATGATTTGAAACAAAAACTGGAACCATATCCCTTTTAGTCGTGCTGAGCAATTAAGGATATTTTAGTCGTGCTGAGCAATTAAGGATATATTTCATGATAAAAAGAAAAGAAAAAAAAAAGCACTCTTAAGGAACTCATTGCCAATGGCTCATGAGGAACACCTCTGTGCTAATTGTTAGCTTAGTTATTTTGGTCAATTTATTCTGAATGCATTATACTGACGTATCACTAATGCCACCATAAATTTTTGAAACATTTATTTCAGCTAACTGAATGGTTTTCTCTGTGAAGGGATGGCACCATGCCTTGCACATGATCAGAAATAGAAATGATCAGTGGGCACTATATGCAAAGTCTGCACTTGATCGATCACGCCTTGCTCTTGCTAATAAAGCAGAACACTACCAGCAGCTCCTACAGCCTTCAGCAGCATACCTTGGGTCACTTTTGGGTGTTGATGAGCAGGCGGTAAATGTTTTGCAAATGGCAGTCAATAAAACTTTCTTGATTAGTCATAGTCTCATTGACTTCCGTCAATTATATGGTGGTTTAAAATGGTTGCAGATAAGTATTTTTACGGAGGAAATTATTCGTGCTGGATCAGCTGCTTCTTTGTCTTCTCTTCTTAATCGTCTTGATCCAATACTTCGACAAACAGCTCATCTTGGCAGGTCTGTTGTCACCAAGTTATGGCAGTAGTATTATTTAAATTAATATAAGAGAGAATCAAATAATTTAACTCCTAATCATCTCTTGTCTGACTCTTTCTTAACAAAGATTTAAAAAATTAACTGAAATCAAAAGAATGGGTGTTGATTCTTTGAACGAGGAAGAAGACATAGCTACTATACCAAATTATTATAATATCTGCATTAACAGCCTAATTAGTAATGAATCTAATTCTCCTTTTACGTCTGTAACTTGTTGGGAAGGAAACTAAGGATTAATTTCAAATAACCCTGCTCTGTCAGTAATTTAAACTGTTTACCTTTGAGGAATGAGCATCTCAAGCATCCAAAAAATTTTGGATCTTCTCTTTTTGTTCTTGACTGTCGTAATAATGCAATCAAATGAACCATAGACGGATTTCAAGTAACTGATACGTCAAAAAAAGAATTTCTGTTACATATATTGAAAGATGACTTCCATAGATGACTTTTTACTAAACACTGCTAAGACAATTTTGGTTTTGGAGCAGTTGGCAAATCATAAGCCCCGTTGAAGTTTCTGGCTATGTGGTTGTAGCAGAAGAATTGCTTTCTGTTCAAAACAAGGTCTATGAGCGCCCAACTGTTTTAGTGGTGAAAAGTGTCAAAGGTGAGGAGGAGATTCCTGATGGAGCAGTTGCAGTGTTAACACCCAGCATGCCCGATGTTCTATCTCATGTTTCAGTTCGAGCCAGGAATAGTAAGGTTAATCCTATACGACTAAATGTATTAATGTCGCAAAAGATGGACTTATGTTGATCAGCACTTTGAGTTTTGACCGTTACGTTTGTATGCAACAGATCTGTTTTGCCACATGCTTTGATCCAAGCATTTTGGCTGACCTGCAAGCTAAGGAAGGCAAACTATTGCAGCTGACAATCTCCTCCACAGATGTGGCATATTGGTATCCATTCTTAAAAAGTTGCTTTTGTTAAATTGATGGTCTTTTTCTTACTTTATGATGATTTCCATTTCCTTACTTCTGCAGTGAGATCAGGGAGACTGAAGGTCTATTGCACGATAGTTCATCTCAGAAAGAAGAAGAAAGCTTGCCTTCTCTAACATTGGTTAAAAAGCAATTTTCTGGTAGATATGCTATATCAGCTGAGGAATTCACAAGTCAAATGGTAAATGTTGTGTTCAAACGAATGAAGTGCCTCGTTTGATGAATATTAAAATACTTGTGACCAAAATATGGAGCTAAAAAGTTTTTTTTAGAAAAATGAAAAATTCCTAGGAATTTGTTTATAAAGCGTTTTGAAATAAGTAATCCTATCTTTCTTATTATTGTTCTCTATGGACCGAAAATAAATGATCCCTCCTTACACAGGTTGGAGCAAAGTCACGAAATATTGCTTATCTTAAAGGAAAAGTTCCTTCTTGGATAGGCATTCCAACATCCGTCGCGATTCCATTTGGTGTTTTTGAGAAAATTTTACTGGATGATTTGAATAAGGTAATTTAAGGAGCCAATCTTTTGCAGCTGATATTTTGCTTAGAGGCCTACGGGTAGCAGCCCATGTTCAGTTTTATATGATGAGTCATGCAATTGCTTGGTGCCTATGGAGGTGGATCAGATAAACTAGTAACCTGAGCTCTTTCTTGACCAGCCTTATCATTAATGACTTTGACTTTACCTACAGGGTGTATCCAATGAAATAAGTAAGCTGAAGGAAAGGTTGGGAGAGGGAGATTTTGGTATACTCTCACAGATTCGTGAAACAGTACTACAGCTCCAACCACCTGATCAATTGGTAAATGCTTTTTCTGCTTTGGCTGTTTTTCACCAAAACAACCTTTGCCTTCTGCGTATGACAACATGTACCACACTGGACTAGACTGAAGTCTTGGAGTAATATTTAGTATTCCGTCTTTATAAGGCTTCACAATAAAAAATGTTTCATCTTATGTGTAACTTTGAAATGCATGTGATTTCAGGTGCAAGAGTTGAAGGGGAAAATGCAAAATTCAGGAATGCCTTGGCCTGGTGATGAAAGCTATGAACGGTGGGAACAAGCTTGGCTGGCCATAAAAAAGGTTGGGTGCTTGAATCTTTGTTGATTCAGATATGTGAATCACATTACAGTGTGTATGGGATCCTAGACTTGATTCAGAGCTGCATTTGTTGCATTATTTTTCTTCTCTAAAATCTCTCATTATTGTTGTTCCAAAGATGTAAACTATCTTCTTTCTTTTCTGTGGTGAAGTTAAAATTCATTAACCCCTAAAGGGGAAAGTACAAGCAACCTAAACCTCAGGAAGAGCCAAAAATTACTATCTTTGCGCAGCTTTTCTTTTTAAATACCAGCATTTTAGTCCAATAGCTAAGAAGTTAAATCATCGTGTTATGAGACCTTCACTATAAACATTTTGTTGTTTGCATCATAATATGTTTATTGTGGATGATTTG
>JAVDBV010002655.1:0-13801 GCA_032619315.1 Piper longum
CCGGAAAATGAGCAGTGGGAGGCGGAAGGGCCTTTTGGTCATTATAAAATTTTAATTCTCATTTTACCCATACACAAATAATTTATTTAATATAAAACTAAAGGTATTTTAGTAATTTAAGGGTATTTTGATCATTATCACCTTTTTAATTCCTATTTTACCCATACATAAATAATTTATTTAATATAAAGTTAAAGATATTTTAATAATTTATTAAAAAACCGATTCAGCCCGATTTACCCCGATTCTGATTCCGATTTAAATCGGTCAGAATCAGGTTGAATTGCCCATTTTAGAAACCGATTCGGGGCCAACCAATTTCGCCCCGAAATTGGATCGGCAATGTGCTTATCCAATATAAATCAGCCGATTCCTACAACACCGGGAAAAACATAAAATTTATAAAGTATGTGCATGATCATGTCATATAAACTTTGAAGAATTCAATACACTGGGTAGATGACAAATCACATCAAATTAATCCTGGCCACAAAGAGTGATCAAGAATGAACAATTAATTAATATGTTCACGGCCTGATCAGGTGACTAAAGTTAAAAAAGTATAATTATGTATAAAAGAATGCAACTTTGGACTTCTTAATTTTTTGCACTTCATCTTTCCCTTTGATGCTACTCGTCACCTAATCGACATCCACTTGTGGACTCCACCCGATGATATTTTGTATCTTTAATATCATCTTAGTTGTTTAAATATTAATGTTTTCGGTTTCTAGATGGAGAGTTCATGTGCAGCCAGCGCTACATATATCTCACCTCATTACGAATTGATTGTGTTAACGTGCCCGAGACTCTGAGATCACAGTAGAACAAGTCATTCGGAGCTTGTACAACTCAAATTAGACGGATCATTTAGTACCATACAAGGCAGAGATGGAGCCTTGTTGATGATGAACACAGCCTGCGCATAATTGAATATCTTGAACATGTGGTTGTAACATATCGCTGCTTAATCAAAGCAGGTAATGTGAAAACGTGGAAGATATTCCACGTATCATCCTCTTGCCGACACTTCAATTTTCAGGGAGTAGTTGATCAGCACCTCAAATCTCCTTGTCATCACATGTGTCACGAGAGGACTTTTTACCCTAAAGCAGAAGACCCATCTTAAATCCTTAAGATAGTGATCTTTGATTTCTTCTGCACTTTGGCCAATCAAGTAGAAGCTCATGAATTATTGTGGGAAATATTCATGTGGATTAGAGAACATCTCCTTCCTCTTTCTTATCTACCAATTTCTAAATACTTGAGATTGGAGTTACAAATTTTTTTTCCAAAACAATTAAACTCCCTCATGTCCTATCGCTGGATTTTGTATTGTTGGACCAAAGCTTAGATAAACGAAGAGGTGGTGCCACGTCACCATGTCCGGCCATTAAAATTTTGTCTTTATGCTCTTATGAAAAACATTTATAAAATAATCAAAAGCATGATTAGCATACGAAATTGGCGTATATTAGAGCTTTATAAATCGTGTATGCCATACATACATGTATGTATACATTGTATGCACAATCTCCACAGGTCGGAGGGACAAGACAAGCCCACACCGAGATGATACTTTTGCATTAACTATATTGCCATTGGAATCCCATGTCCACCCTCGCATCGCCACCGCCCATCTCACCACTTGGCGTCTCCCCATCCGCCTATAAATAACCCAATCCAATCTTGTTTTGTACATCACATTTTTTTACACTTCACATTGGCTTTGGGGTTCTTGCCATTAGATCATATAGTAGTCAAGCTTGTGGATATCTAATGTCGGAGGGGAAGCACCACCACTTGTTCCACCACCACAAAGAAGAGGACCGGCCGGTCGACGAAAGTGGCGCCAGTGTTGAAGAGACTCACGACTATGAGAAGGAGATGAAGCACCACAAGCACAAGGAGCATCTCGGCGAACTCGGCGCCGTGGCCGCCGGCGCTTTTGCTTTGGTGATCAATATTTTAAGCATCATTTTTTTTAATATAATTTCCGGTTTAACCATATTAAATTGTAAAAAATAACTCGCTTGTAAGGTCGTTGACTAAAAGTTTCCAGAACTCCACCCCCACTCGAAGAAGTGAACTCCACCTCACACACAAACGCGTGTCGCAGTTAATTAAATTTGATTGGATTAAACCGATTTAATATGGCATCATTGGCTTTTATTATAGAAGTGCTATCAATTATCAGCTCAACTACACCTAGAAATTTACGTGGTTAGATTTGATCTTCTCAGCATGAGAAGCACAAGGCTAAGAAAGATCCGGAGAACGCTCACAAGCACAAGATTGAGGAGGAAATCGCGGCGACGGTGGCGGTGGGAGCTGGCGGGTTTGCCTTCCATGAGCGCCACGAGAAGAAGGAAGCCAAGGAGGAGAAGAAAGCAGAAGAGGGGCACCACCATCGTCACTTCTAATTGATAATGCTTGCAGGTCTCTGTGTGGAGTTGTGTGGGAGATTTATGAGTTTGCTTTCATGGGTTTGTGCTGCTAAATAATGAGAGTTGATGTTTTCTGATCCTTGTAATTGAGGCTGTCTACCCTCAAATTTTCACCATATTGTAATATTTGAGTACAGCTGCTGTAATTTATGTGTGTTTTTAATTTTATGTTAATCGATCGAGTTTAATATTTGACATCAAAAAAAAAAAATGAATCATCTACGTTTGATGAAGAAATTAACCTATATTGTTATTACTATTTATATAGGAAAGATTGCCACTCGTCGTGCATGCCCATTATATTAATTGAGAGCTTTACACAAGTGAGCTACACTTTTCCCTTATATTGATTAAGAGATTTATATACATGAGCTATGCTTTTCCTTTTATTGATTAAGAGATTTATATACTCATGTAGCTTATATGAATTATATTTTTTATATAGAAGAATTTATTTGTCAGATTATTCAAAATGCATATGAATAAATAAATAAATTAAATAATAAGAATAATTATAAATTTTTAACTCAATCTAATATTTTTAATCATTTCATCTTAATTATATAAATAATTATAATAAAGATTAATTTTTTAAAATATAAAATTAAATCATATTGGTTTCAAAAAATGACACTTTTTTTCTCACATATAAATTTAATTGCATAGGATCTATTAAAAATGTGTCAAATTAAATGTATAGTTCGTAAGAGTTATATAAGGTGTAGCTTTCTTTAATTTTTCTCATCTATTAATTAATGTACATAAGTCTTGAAAAAAAGTATTTAAGTAGGATTGAAGTCTTAAATTATTAAATAGTAATTTTATGAGAATTGGGAAGGTATACAAGGTTGAATAATTACATTTTCCCATCTTGAATAAAAACATAATTAAAATTCAATTTTATGATATTCTACTTCTACCTTCTTTCTTTCGAATTAAGGTTAGGAACACATATCCTATCTTATTTGATCATTTATTTATTTATAATAAAGACTATAATATTAAGGCTCTAATCGTAACTCAATCCTTATTCGTGTTTTTTTAACTTAAAACGAAGTCTCTCCATTAATTATGCCAAAGCTCAAATACTAACTTGATCTTTATGCTTAGGGAAAGAAAAAAAAAACACTCAATGATCTAACTGTCCGAATAAGAACAAATTGTGGCAAGCGAGTCGGGTCTGGCCGACTCCGAGTCCGAGCCGATGATAAGGGCGTTTCCGTACTTTCACATCCATGCAAGCCATTGTCTTCCTCGCTGTAGCAGTCCTAGGGTTTCAGAAAGCCGCGGGTGGGAAGCTGGCCCGGTCTGTCCCCCATTTTTCTTCTATTTTATGCTTACCATTCATGTGTTGAACTTCATGTATGTTCGGCTCTGTTTAGGATTCAGGTTTTTTTTTTTCTTTTTCTGGTTTAGTGTGTGTTGGAATGATCAGCTGTGAAACTATGCTACATTAGAAATTTGGTTTTTGATGGAGTGGTTGTTTTGGTTTGGACGATAAAAGGCAGTAAAAAGTGGGATCGTTGGTGGTTTGAAACATGAATTATGCTTGCCCCCTGGCCTGTGACTAGTTTGATTCTGCCTTTGGTAGTGGATTATGGGATGTTAATATTCACCTCTTGCATCCTTTTTCACTGAATGTTACTCGATGACGAAATTGCCTGTTGAAGTTGTTTTCATGATTAATACAAGGGCGAGGAGGTTTGAGTTATAATATGTGTCTATTTGTTCTTTAATAAACGGGCTAAGAGGCATTTGAGTTATAAGTATGGTTAATAATGCAATGTTTAAGGGGGATATGAGTTGTAGTATGGTTGATAATACAAGGCCTGAGAGGTTTTTGAGTTATTGTATAGTAAATAATGCGAGGCCTAAGAGGTATTTGAGTTGCAGCTTATGGTTAATAATGCAAGGCCTAAGAGTTACTTATTGTAACCCTGGAATGTATTTGTTGTCTCTTCTGCAGGCTTTTCGCGTATTTCTAGAGATTTATTTGTTTGTCAGTTTTTAATTCTCATTGTGTGTTAACACATTTTTTGTTCTCTCTTTGTTTTATCCTATCAAATGCTGCCTTTTTTTAATGGTTGATGGTGGATCTGTTATTGATCGATTAGTCTCTTATCTGTATGTTCTTTTTCCTCTAGGTAAGGAGGAAAAGGATGTCTTACCAGAAGTTTGAGCAACCGAAGAATGGGTCGCTGGGATTTCTTCCTAGGAAAAGTGCTTCACGTCATAGAGGAAAAGGTAGTTGAGAGGCTTACACTTTCTCATTTCATGATAGATTCTAATTTTACTTCTAAATTACGTTTGTTCTGTAAGCTGATGTTTTGAATTTATTGAGAAACTAGTCTACTTGTTGATGGCGTCTATTGATCAGTGAAATCATTTCCCAAGGATGACCCATCTAAAAGCCTCCAAGGCTTACTGCCTTCCTCGGCTACAAGACCGGAATGGCTCACATTGTGAGAGAAGTTGAAAACCCGGATCCAGTGAGTATTATATGTTTTTTTTTTTCAATAATGATAAATTCCACAGGTTTTATTTGTCTATTTACTTCGTTTTGGGTCTGTTTGTGTCCAAAATTGTGGATTTTTTTTTTTGAAAATGATGAAGTCCTCTATTCACATATAAAATACCAATTTGTGCGGAACTTCACAAGGAGACTTGTGAAGCCATCACTATCATTGAAACTCCTCCCATGATTGTGGTTGGAGTTGTTGGTTATGCGAAAACTCCAAATGTCCTTTGTTCATTGAACACTGCTTGGGCCCAGCATTTGAGCGAGGAGGTGAAGAGGAGATTTTACAAAAACTTGGGCAAGTCTAAGGAGAAAGCATTTACAAAATATATTAAAAAAGTATGAGTCTGAAGATGGAAAGAAAGAAATCTCTGCTTTACTAGAGAAGTTGAAGAAATGTTCTACCATTATTCGTGTCTTGGCTCATACCCAGGTGCCTTTTCTACCCTGGAAATAAGCTTGTGACTTGGGGTTGGCCTTTATTGTTTCTATTTTCTGATTATTGTGTAAATGTTGTGAATATTTGGTTGCAAGCACAACATCCATTCGTGTTTTAGGTGGAGAATGTTTACTTCTGGTGTTATCCGTTTGGCAGATTAAAAAAATGAAGGGCTTGAAGCAGAAGAAGGCGCACCCATGGAAACACAGGTTAATGGTGGATCTGTTGCACAAAAGTGAATTTTGCGTACAATCTATTCAAGAAGAAGGTTTCTGTGGATGCTATTTTCCAGAAGGATAAAATGATTAGGTGTCACAGAGGGAAAAGGATATGAAGGTGTTGTTACTCGTTGGGGTGTTACCCGTCTTCCTCGCAAAACCCACAGGGGGTTGCGTAAGGTGGCGTGCATAGGAGCATGGCATCCTCCTAGGGTTTCTTACACTGTTGCTAGGGCTGGTCAAAATGGGTATCGCCACAGAATTGAGATGAACAAGAAGATTTACAAGCTGGGCAAGGCAGGGCAGTAATCTCACACCGCCATCACTGATTTGACAGGTAATTTTCTCATTCTCTCAGCATACTTTACTTGATTAACATGGCTGACCTCTAGCCTATTGTACTTTTGCCAAGTTTTTTTTTTTTTGGTTTTGACTTTAGTAATTGGTCCTTTGTTAATGTGCTTTAGGCAATGTAGCTTCCAAATTGCTAAAGCTACGTGGTTCTAACTATTGTTACTCAGCCCGTTGTTGCTAATTATTATCCTGGTTTGACTATTTATAACTGAGAAGGACATCACTCCCATGGGATTCCACACTACGGCTTGGTGAAGGACAACTTTATCATGATAAAGGGGTGTTGTGTTTGGCCTAAGAAGGGAGTCGTCACACTCAGCCAACCCATTCTTGAACAGACTTCTCGGGTTGCTCCGGAGGAGATTAAGCTCAAATTTATCGACACATCATCTAAGTTTGGGCATGGATGATTCCAGACCACGCAGGAGAAGCAGAAGTTCTATGGGAAGCTCAAGGCTTAAGAAGTGTTGCAGCTTCGCACCATAAATTTAAGATTTTGTGAGGGGGTATTGTGCGTTGTTTATGGCACTTTGATCTTGTTATTCAAGATAAGCTATCTGCATTCCTTTTTCAAGGGCTATGAAGAACTAGACTAGGAGTTACAGAATGTTTGCATTTTTATGTTGTCTTTTTCTATTTTTTTCACAAAGCACAAAAACTAGACTTACGAGTTGGAACCCAGGATAACGGAAAATGACGAAGTGCATTTTTATGCTCTCTTTTACTATATTTCCACAAAGCACAAAAACTAGACTTATGAGTTGGGATCCAGTATAACGGAAAATGACGTTCGTAAGAAGAATCATGGGAGATGTTTAAGGGACAAGTGTAGACGGATGCAACTCGTATCCCCAAATATTGCTTATGTATCCACATCACAATATCCTTGTCTGATTTTACATGCTTCTGCTTTGTTCATGGGCTAGGTCAAAGACTTGTTTCTACAAAGAATGATGATACAAATTCATGTACAAATATCGAATACAACGTGACCAAGCCAATGAACCAAGAGCATAGACTAAGCCGGCCAAAGAAAAAGTGACGACCTATTAACCAACAAATATTGCCAAACCCACCTAATCAATGAAATGAAACTTATAAAAGGGCTCATTAGAAAAAAAATATTTATGTCCCACTATAGGAAAGACTATGAAACATTTATCAGCCCTTGTTTTGAGCACCGTGATCTTGACACATGCAATCTGGAATTGGGAAGGTATAAAGAGATTTAGAAGGTTTTCTTACTTCAAAACCTTTAGAATCACTATGACCAAGCATTTCTTTCATTTGATGATTGAAAGTGTCCCACCTGCACACAAAACATTGTGAATCGTACCAAATTTAGTTGACCACACAATCTCAAAGAATTCTACCGTCCAAGGGATGTGAAAAATGACAGAAGGACGAAGGCAAAAAGTAACTTAATGATAAACATTAACAACGAAGTGAACATACTTGACTCTGGGATTATCAAACAACATCGCTAGCTTCCTTTTGTCTGGTCGTAAAGTCTTCGCATGTCCTCCAAAGAGGTAGCGCCTGTGACCCATCAGAAAGTGAGGGAAGTTGCCTCCTTGTGTTGTAACAAATACCTCGCTGTGAAGGCAGACAGTATAATCAAGAGCAGCCAACCTCGATGAATGACCCTGCATTAGAAATCAAAAAAAGATGTATAAGATGAGCCTACTTGCAGTTACAGAAAACTTGCAAATCAAGAATCCCACAAGAACCTTAAATGGCGCAAGTTCATCTGCAGAAGCTATACTCTCTTTTGTTTCAAGAAATGGAAAGAGCTGGCGCAGAGGAGCCATATACTTTTCAGCTTTATAAATTCTTCCGGCAGCAACATATATTGTAGTCATATTGTCAAAACCCATGCCTCTAAGCATCATACCAACCTGCAAAACTAACACCATAAATTACCACCATAATGTTCTGCATACTGTTGTACTTCACATATACTCGGTTTTTACTTCTACTTGCTAACATAAGTTCAAAGAACAATTATCATCGACATCTTCATCATCATGTAAATCTTATATTTAATCATCATGAATTACATATTTGGGAAATGTGACTATAAAACCTTCCAAATTTATACTGGAAATATTTAGCAATGTAGTCAATCATCATAAGTTTAATGTACCTCCAAAGGAGTCAGCGGGCATTTCCCATCCATTCTAATTGCTCCGGGCTTTATGATCCGGCCAGTTTTATTAAATTTCCCCCTCCAGCCTTTTTCACGAGCAACATCCATTTCATGCTTTTCTTCTTCCCCACCATCATAGGTACAACAAGAAAATGCCACCATGTCCTGCAGTGTCAGACTTTGCATATGAGAAACAGCAAAACAAGAAAACAATTAATAAGATAATGTTTAAGAAATGAAATATAACCTCTTCAAATCGAAGATGAATGGATATGTACTTTCCACCATTTGTCGAACTATTACTTATCATCCGCTCAACCATCTTTTCACCAAGAGTTCTTATAGGTTCTGAAAACCTCAATGCTTCATAATTAGCCATGCATCTGAGAGCCTGGAGTCGGGAAGGAACTGCATGAGCTAATCTGTTGGAGAAAGGTGCAATCCTCACAGCTCTGCCTCGCAAAAGAGTTGAAACAAGGCACAGTATCAATTGTAAGCAGAAGATGAGACAGTGTTATCCCAAACCTGAACAAACAACAGTCTATAAAGGGAAGATTGATCCCGTGAGTTAACCAATAAGAAGTATCTCACTAAGAAACAAGTAGGGAAATAAGGAAACTTTGC
This sequence comes from Piper longum, assembly GCA_032619315.1. Taxonomy (NCBI): domain Eukaryota; kingdom Viridiplantae; phylum Streptophyta; class Magnoliopsida; order Piperales; family Piperaceae; genus Piper; species Piper longum. The sequence continues at coordinate 8,750 of JAVDBV010002655.1, forward strand.
ATTATTGTTCCGGATACGTAAAAACTCGTCAATCTGGAACATGCAGGTTGCTACATGCGTAGTAGAATTGGTGAAGAAAACATCACTGGCATAATCCAGGTAAAATAATAGAAGTGGCAGGCAGGGCAAAGGCGTTTACAAGAAAAACATGATTTAAGAACATAATACAGGAAAAAATGATGTTCACTTGCTCTAAAGAAACAACCAAATACAGCAGAGTGATGATAAAACCCAAACAGTCCTATCTTAGTCACAAAAACTTGTGTATGTGTAGCAGCACTATCCAAATGACTTTTAACATGCAGTTAATGGGTTGAAAACGCAAACTGAATAGTGGAGAAAGAAATATGGACATCAAAAAGGATCAGTAAGTATAATTTCTCAAACAGTCATGTAAAATACCCCGATTTTATACCTCGATGTTTGAAGCTTTGGGAGAACCTTTTGCAGATAGTGATTTGAGCTTGACCAGGCCTTAACTCTAAGATTCACAATATTGCTGATATTGTTGTCAAAATGTAAAAGAATATCCTCCGGAAGTTCTTTAACTATTCTTACATGCTTTTTAAGAGAATCAATGAAGAATTCCTCATCAAAAATTTCTCCAAACTTGCTGTAGAAGATGAGTCAAATTTTAGATTCTACAAGTTATCAACAAGAGATAGAAAAGAGATAATAATACGAGTAACAAGGGACAGCAAAAAGCACTTTTTTCCAGATTTTACAATGATATTTGTTCGACTTCATTTTGCAATGACCTTTTTCATTTACTCTTATTTTTAAGATGGCACTACTAAGATAGAGAAACTGGGTTGGTATTGATCAAGACTTAAAAGCATGACATAGAGTATAGATGAAAGCACTTAAGTTCTCCTAAATAGAGTCGTAGAGGCTTACAAGCCCACGACCCAAATGCACCATTGCAGAAGATATTAAAATTTACCTAGAATCTTGCCACACGCTGTTTAAATGGAACATTGGAATCAAGAGTGTTGCGTTTAGTAAGTTGGAGACAGCAACAACATCACAAATCTGAAAGAGAACAAAGCATAGATGAACAAGTGTGAAGGCGACATATTTTTGCTACTAAGAAACTGCATTTATTTCTCAAACTATCCATCTTCAGTTAAAAAGTTAACTTACTGATATGCGTTGCTGGTTCAGACCGCCATTTGCTTCAATTATAAGGTAACCATTTGAGGTTGGAAAATCTGAGTATTCTATGCATACAAACATGAAGCTAAATCTTCAGTATAAATGTATCAACTAGAAAATTTCAATGAGAAGGAATATGCCAAGTAAGACAACGAAGATAACATAGAAACATACCCATGCGGGTAAGTCTTTTGCTGACACAAGGCTTCCAGCTTGAACCTTCTTTCAAATGCCATGCATTCATCAACTGCATAATATCTCATAAATCAGTGGAACATTTCTTGGAAAAAAGTTAAAAATACATACAAACCAGGGAATACATCTCAAAATTTATTCCAAAGAATTTGCAGGTAAATCTAGGTGTTTCATTCGGCAGAAAGACGCAAGTCTAAATTCGAACCCTGTGCAAACATCTAAACAAACAGAAAAACCAATAATGAAATATAGAATGCAAACAATTTGAAAAAATATCTCATATAAGCCACTGTAGCTGATGAAAGGTTCAAGGCAGGTACTGAGCCAAATGCAGCTGGAGTCATTAGCAGATTAAAAGTTACAAACTCAAAACTCAACAACCGACGTACATGCCCAAAAGCAGGCTTCTTATCACTAAAATCAAAGCAGCTCAAACACTATATTTGCAAACAGCGGCATTGGCCCACTCCGAATCAATTATTCACCAAGACAACAACATGCATAGTCCATCCAACAACTACACTTCCATCTGAGTTCAAGAGATAAAAAAAAAAAAAAAAAAACTACATCACGAAAAAATTACTCGCCCATCTTAGCTACGCAGCCGGAGATCGGAAGTTACCGCGTTGGTGGTGTTCCCATAGGCCCGCATGGATGGCCAGAGACGCCGGAACACCTCGGGGCTCCGGTAGGTCGACCCCCGGGGCGGCGCCCGCCGCACCACCTTCACGATCTGCCCCGCCGACTCGAGATTGATCGTTCCCAGGTACACCAGCGTCCCCATGTAGAACAGGGGCGCCACCAGCAGGAGCCACCGCCGGCGGAACACCGCCGACAGCAGCACGAAAAGAACCCTCTCGTACGCTGGCTCCGCCGCACCTGCCTTCGCCTCTCCCCACAGCCCCCTCTCCTCCGGAGCCGCCGGCGACGGCGGCTTTCCCAGCCGGCTGGGGCCGTGCATTGCCGGCCGCCGGTGGGGGAATCGACACTATCTACCGAATCTAGCGGGCTCCTGCGCCGGAGGTAACATACCCCGGCCGGATTCCGGCACGGGAAGGGGGGAATGGGTGGAATTGCGGGGAATGCGGCGGCGGCGGCGGACGGAGAATTGGAGCAGTCGAACAGAGATGGGGAGTGGCGGCTACAAAAGAAATAAAAGGATTTCATTATTTTTAAAAAGAGGTTAGTTTAAATTTAATCTTATTTATCAGACTGATTAGTTAAGCGCTGGGATTTAAAAAATATATTCACTGGTACTCCTTACAAACCACCACCAATATTATAACCAAAAATTACGAGGTGTTTTGTTATAATTATTGAAGCTTCTTCCTTACAATAATATAAAATTATGATAATAACGACTAAAAATTAACCAAAAACATGCTTGGCATAAAATAATGACGTGTTTTTTAAAGTTTTTATAAAAAATTAGAATATTTCGATCTTTTTGTTTTTTTAACACGTGTAGAATAATTGTAACCACTAATATTATTATGTGATTTTTTAAATTTTTATATAAAGTTTCTTATCTCGATCAAATATCCTATTATATATTATATATTTATAAGAAAATGAAACAGTTTTGATATTATAATTGGAGGAGTTGATAAATTTAGTGTACGATTTAAGTTTTGCTTGGTTAGACTAAACAAAATATAAAATTTACGAAAACTTTAAGTGATTAATATAAAACATAGTATGTAATTTTTATATATTTTATTGAGATAAAAAATATTAAATATTATTGTCAACTTTATATTATTATGGTTCAGTCAGGGGACAGGCTAGGCATATAAATAGAAGTTCTTTGAATCATTTGTTATATGTTTTAATTTTTTATTTATAATAATAAAGTTCCCAATAAATTTCTTATCTAAACCTCGTTATCTATCAGGATAAAAGATAATATAAATTTTTTTACCACCATAAGTTAATTTGGTAATTCATGAAAATTACATTATTTTATTATTTTTTAAAAAATAAATAAAATTACTCCATTAAAAATAGATTGAGGTGATAACAAATTTTGAAATATCTTAAACTATTTACTTATGTAGTCTGATATATAGGATGAAGTGAAAAAAGAAAAATTGACCTTAATTCTTTAGAAAAGAATAAATATAATGTTGTTTTGAACAATTCTTTAAAAAATAGTTGATGATAGGAAAAAATATAAAATAATAATTTTAAATATCATACCGGTTGCAATATAAGTTTTATATTTAGTATGAGGTATATTTATTTCTATCGGATCGAATCGAGTTCAACTAAAATTTAAAATGATAAATAAAAAAGGAATAATTAGTTTTAATAATTAGTCTTGTAGCCAATTTTAGAGTAAGACTCGATCATTAATAATAATAATATATATATATATATATAAAGATAGTATATATTTGTTATTAAAATTTTAAATTTATTATCATAGATATTTAATGAGTAATAGTTTTCTAATAGCTAATTAAATCTTATAGTTAAATTAACTAGAAGACCTAATAATTGATTATTAAATATTCAAAAAATATTTTATTATTAATATTTTATTAAATATTGGTATTTGGACTGATTTATCCGGTCATGTAGATAGTTTTTAAATTTGTATTTATCTGATTACATGACTAATTTTATAATTTTTATTTATTTGGATATTTATTGAGATTTATATTTATCTACTTGCATGATTTCTACGCTTCAAAAAAAGAGTCCTTACGATTTTACAGACTATCAGAGGGAATTTTTGAAGAAAATAAAGACAGGGGAGGATGACAAGCCATTAATCACGAAACAGAAGAAAAGTAGAAAATTCTATAAAAGACAAAGCCTGACGTATTGAGCTGGGGGGCTCATACGTTGAAGAAAAATATTTTTTACAAAAAAGAGAGAATGGAAGAAAGAGAAGGGGAGGAGCCCCTCGCTAAAGGTCCATCTCCGGCGACCCCTAACCCATCAAAAAAGCCCTGCCTTGGAGATGAATTCTTGGTGCCAAAAATGAAATCCGTCATGGCTGATGCTTGCCAATTAACTGTGCTACAAAATCTTGTCGCCTAGAAGAAGCCGACGCCATCTAATTGTTGCCCTTGTCACCAAGTCATGAAGGCTTCCCTCCCCTTACATCTTGCTGATTCACTGAGTTGAAGGAGAAGCCAGGAGCCACCGCCGTCCAGACCTTCCCACAAGAGTTGCCCTTCACCGGAGTTGTAGCTGCCAAAGCCATCGCTGACTATCAACTGCTCACTGTCGTGCATTTTCTTTGTTGCAGGTAGAAAATAGGGGATGGATTAGGCATTCTTGCTGGTATCCATCACCGGTCGCCAACAGTACATCATCTCCACTTACCAAAGGAAAGAGGAAGTTTCCAACTCCTAGGTCACCACGCCCCTATGTTGCTGGAGTCGGAGAAGACGCCACCCAGAGGAGAATAATTGAGAAAAGAGACAATTTTTAGAGGGTGTTCCGGCTGACCAGTACCGCCTTCAGTCGTATCCTCACCACCGATATACTGTCTGTCACACCAACTATCGGCCCTAACCAAGTTCCACCTCCGGCCGTTCCTACCCTTGCCGGAAAAAATCCAAGAAGATGAGCTTCTGACCAGGGAAGAAGAAAAAACAGAGCAGGAAGCAGTAGCAAACAACGGATGTAACACCCCGACTCGGCTCACCCTTGAACCGACCCGGAAATGCTACCGGCGACCGAACCGTT
>JAVDBV010002656.1:0-19321 GCA_032619315.1 Piper longum
ATATATATATATATATATATATATATATATATATATATATTAAAAAGCCATCAATAGTGAGTGTTACCGGCCCAAAAAGTAACTAATATCAACCTGACACAAGAAAACTAACCCTCATGTTGAATAAAAGTATCTTATACTTATTCAAGAACTCTCGCAAAGGCATTAATAAGAACCGTCGCCCTCGGGCGGAAATGTCCCTTTTCCATATCATTCTCTTTCCTTAACATTCTTTTTCCTTGGCCATTTCATCTATTATTTTTCGCATCAATTTCATTCTTTTCTGCTCTCTACATCCTCCACATATTACTCCTAGCTTTGAGTATGGAGACTGAGTACTCTCAGGCAGTCGCTTTCAGTACCCTTTGAACCACAAGTTCGGACATGCATTGTACTTAACAGTACCCGTAAACCTCCATGTTCTTCGGGTGTGAGGAACTCAAACGCAAAGTTGTCAGGATTCCTTCAAGAATCCCTATCTTAAGACGTGGCCATCGATATCCCTCATTCCATCTCTCACTGAAAACACAAAAACTATACATATATAGGTCTGGGCTGGGACTATTAAAATAGGCCCCAAGGCATCGTGAGTTGGATCTGAATTTAGAAAACAAACTCGAGGGATTTCATCCTTGAGGGTTATTAATCCGGAAAATGCGATCAGCTAAATGGCCCGTGTGGAATGGGAAGCACCAAAACCACCACTCGACACGTCCTCTTTCCATTTCTAAACAAAATACGATAGAATGAGATGAAAAATCAAGAATGAGTCCTAAATGAACTTGGTAGAAGCTTCAAGCGTGGTTGCGTGCCTAAGCAGCAAGCTCCTACTCCGTACCTATACATTAAAGCTAAATACTAATGCCCGTTCATGATACATTCACACATCATATAGCACACTCATATCAACCATGCATCAATTAACACACATCAATAATAATCAATATGAAATTTCCTACTCTACGGTGCATTAGAGTACAATACTTATTTAGTCGACCTAATTAATCCCCTAGTATTTGTTTAATATTACATAGTCACATATCTTTCATATTTTTATTAATATAAAAATATATAACACATCAATCACTCAATCATAGGATCTTAGCATACTGTGCTAATAATCATTACTTTTAAATAATTAAATAAAAATAAATTATACCTTGCAAGTCGTTGAAGCTCGAATTCGGTGCTTGGCGGCGCCCGAAGTTCGATCAGGTTCGACTAGATAAACTCGGCAAAAGACTAGGCAAAATCTAGCAAATCTGATTTTTTGGCACGTCCTGGTGATTTCCCGGCGGCTCCCAGCAATTTTTCAGTGACTATTCCGGCAGGGCAATCAGGAGTAAGGGTCAGTACTGTCTCGGTAAGCTCGACCCAATGGTGGTGACGGCTAGGGCAGCCACAGCAGCGATGACTGCTGGCAGTGGCATCGAGTTCGATCGGGGCGGTTGGTCGCTCAGATCGGGCCCACGCCCGACCTTGGTGGAGGCTCTAGGTAGAGGGAAAATGTCGGAGAGGTCGAGGGGGTGGTCGTTGGCATCACGGTGGCAGCGGCACGGCTTGGGCGGCGGCAAATCGACTCTGGGAAGGTCGCGCATTCATGGAGTGATTCCGGCACCGTGGCGTCCAGATGGTGGCCAGGGTTAGTCGGGGCGACATGGCTACGACATAGTGGAGCTCGGCAATGTCAATTGGCAGCAGTGCGGCGTCACCGACGAGCACTGGGGTGGCAGTGATGGGGTTTAGGATGAGGAAGTGTCGGGAGGGAGATGAAATACTTCGGTGGCAAACTCGTAAATAAGTATTGACTCGACTCCGAATCGAGTCGAAAATAATAACTACCTCGTAATAAATCCTAAAAATTTCCAAAAAAATAGGAGAAAATCTCACAAAATATATTATACATTATAACACCACAATGACTTGTTTTATAATTAATAACCTACCCAAACTGCCCTATTACGCATCCTAATGTATTATTCAACTTAAAACTATTTCTACGATCAAATGCATAAAAAAAATATACCACATACTTTTATATATTCTGATAATTCATTTCTCACCATCTTTCCAATGTTATCATTATATATTCAGGTATACTTGACCCTTATCGCTCATAACTCACGGCTGGCCTAGACTCAACGCGTTGCCCATGAAACTGGCTTGACTCGAGCCAACGATTTGAACTGACTGGTTCACTAATGTAAAACTCCAACTCGAGTCATGGGTTTACGTAACAAGTGTTGTAACTCTCTCTTAATCCAAAAGTCAATTAAATGAATAAAACTTTCTCATTAGCTTATTTAGAAGTCACCAACCACATCTACGATTGATTTGAGATAAACCTAACAATTTCCTTTCTTCACATTTGACAACCTCAAAACTATCATCGTCTAACAATCTCCCTTTCATTACAGAAAAATTATATATTATTATTTGATAAACTCTTTAATTTATTAGGTAAAACTCATGAATGGCACTTTCATAATTGGCGTCGGCAAATATTAAAATTAATTTGACTCTAATACTAATGTTAGGCCTTTTGGACCCGAAAAATGACTTGTAACATGTGTTATCACCTCTCTTAATCTAAACACTTAGAATAAAAAGTAAAATTTTTTTATTAACCTATATATAAATTAACTTATATGTAAGTTACTAATCTCATACGAATGATGTGAGATAAAGTAAATACAACTAAAATGTTACTTGGGTCGGCCCCTATAGTCAACAATGACTAAAACACGTGGCCAATGGGCTCAGATTCTACATCTTAATTTTCTTATTCACAAGTTAGGAAGTAACATTGGCCATTCATATATTCACTCCACAAAGATTACAAAAATAAAATCTCGTTGGACCTTCATGGTTTTATTTTTTATTATTTTTATTACACTAGTAATAAGTATCCTCTTGAATGTTATGTTGGCCATCCACAGGGATTGAGTTATATTAATGAGAAAATCACCATCATCCCACCATTTAAAAACACAAAATTTTAAGTGACATTTTTAGTAACGTAATTTATTTATTGAGCTACACCCATATACACGTTTGAGTTGTAACAGTTTGTTTAATGAAAAACTAGGTATTAATAAGTGGATTACTTTTTTATAAAAATAATTTATTTATTAAGGCTAAAATAACCCGAATACGAGTGTAAAACCATATAGCCATTAGAGCTTCTAGGGCGTGACTTAATATATCTTTTACAACACTATGTAGTAAGTATAGGGGGCAGGACGTCGGACTTCTTCCCCTTGACGCTGGCCAAGGTGTCTGGGAAGTACCCATTATCCGGCAACTCCGATAGCGATCCATCGCGGGCGACCTTTACCGGAAACGGCAGCAAATGCCCCGGCAGGTCCACCACCTCTTCTTTTACATACAACTCCCACAATTTCGTGGCCGTCTCCTTCACCCCCCTCACACAACTCAAGCTCTCCGCTTCCTCAAACACTTCCAACGTAGGTCCATCTCCAGACAAGTAGGCCATGAAATGCTCGTACCATAGAGACATCCGATACCCATAAACCTCCCCTCGGGCTACCTCCTCCTTGTCGCCATTGTTGAGGTGCTTTGGCTGGTAGGAGCCATGAGCAATCTCTGTGTCTCTCCCTCCGTCCAGTGATCTCTGGTTCAAGTTGGCCGAGCCAATGATCACATACTCGTCATCAACTGCAAATCAATTAATCAGATGACTAATCCAAGAAGAAGATGTAGCAAATCATGAAGTACAATTTTCCGAACTCTTTCTTGTACTATGCGAACGTCTCTAATTATTAATTCTCGGAAGAGTTCTGGGTCTTCACTCGATTATATGACATGAAAGCCAAAACCGTAGTAAGACATTTAGATAGCGCAAGACCTACATTTAACACAAACATGTACAAATACAAGTCGATCGTTTTATATATACACATACCAATCATGAGCTTGGCGTGGACATAGATGAGGAACCGGCGATTGACCTGAGCTTTCCAGTAATGGGTGCCCTCTTCAGGTCTCTTCGGCGGCACATACTCGCCGGGAAGTTGAACCTCTCGGTTGCCAAGGCAAAAGAAGTTCAAGTAATCGGTAGGGTGGGCCACTCCTCCCAGACCCACCTCGTCAATGGCCTCTGCAATCATCTTGTACATCATCTCCATGGTGAGGTGGTTCCAATGGAGTATGGCCTGTACGGTATCGCCATCCGGCTGCCCCTCCGGCCACATTGGGGTCACTACATAGACGGCGAACCTCTCCTTGGCTCTGATCTTGCTCACTATTTTCAGAGTAATCTCCATGGGCACCAAATTCAAGCAGCCACAGTCCTGTGACTCCTTCCATGCGTAGCAGCTGCCGAAGAAGTACTGGTTCTCAATGTAGATGAATCTTTTTGCTCTACGAATAGCTTCGATATAGCCGACATGGATGCTCTGGTCTATGATCACATTCTTCCCGCTCATCAACCCCATCCTCGACGCTTCGGATGGGTCGAAAGGGAAGCCCACCACCGAAGCTTCGTCAATGGAGCGAAACACTTGGGTGTTCCACGAGTAGTTCTCTGTTTTGGGCAAGGGGAACACATCTGGGTTGTCTTTGATCTTCACCAAACTATTGTCGGCGTACTCTTTTGGCGCTTGTCTGATCCATCTCTGCTCGAAGTTGGTGAGGACGTCCCAAGCTGCCATGCCGTCGAGTTTGGAGTGGGCGTCGTGCCATGGCTCCCTCGGCCCGCCGTGCTCAAAATCCGCATTGCCGAAGTTCTTTTGCTGGAAATCGTTGAGGAAGAGAGTGTCGAGGTCTCTGAACAGGGGGTGCTTTTCGTTGTCGTACCTCCCATCGGAGATATCAATACCGCCGACAAAGCTGACCACTTTCCGACGCCGATCACCGATGCCCGCCACCGGAACATCCACCGTCACCGTCTTCTGATGGTGGGTGAACTGAACTTCCGTTGTCAACTTCTGCACCGCGCTGAGATCAACATCTGCTTTTCTCGGGCAGAGGAAGCACTTCACCTTGCTACCATCGAAGTACTTCTTCGTTTCTTGGTCATGTGTCTTCATGATCCCGGCGTTTTGCAGCAGTGGAACAGAGGTCGGATCGTCCCAGAGCATGACCAGAACGGCAACGCCCTCATCCGCTTTCTTCTTCAACAGCTCACCGATGGTAACTTTCTGGGCACCCGGGATCATTCGGTTGGGATCTCGTACCAGGGTGATGGAGGCGTTCACCGACCAGCCGACCACGTACACGAAGTGCTTTGCGTCGGATATAGCGTCGTAGAGATCTTCCCAGTACCTTGCCGGGCGGTGGTACTTCGGATTGAAGGCGTTGGAGATGTGGGCGTTCTGGTAGAGGGTGACCTCGCCGCCGGTTCTCTGGGGGAAGTAGCAGTTGGGGAGCCCGGTGAAGGCGGGGACACTGCTCAGACCTCCTCCCCAACCAGCCTCCTTCTTGGCATCGACGAATCGGAGGCGGACGTGGATGCTTGCCTTGTGCCGCTTCTCCCCCTTGTCGTCGACGAGGTCGAGCCACTCGTCAACGACTTCCGACTGGAGAAGGCGGTCGGCAGGGACGGTGGCCCTGCCGACGAGCTCTGCGTCGACGGGGAGCTGATTCTTGACGGAGAAGGTGACGAAGGAGGTGGCGTGGGCGCAGTAGAGCTTGAAGCTCTCGTTCCATGCCGGGTTCTGTGGGTGGTACTCTATCATCCTTGTTCTTCCTAGCCGGGCTATTCCAATGTCCACGGTTGCATAGAGCTTGCTGTGCGGGAGGATGTCAAGATGCAGGGCATGCTCTGCTTTCTCCAATGTCTGATCCACATGCCAGTTTCACAAACACTTTTCTTACAGATCAACATCAAAAAATAAAAAATAAAAATTGAATTTATGATTTGCCCATGACCACGCGATGATGTTGGCTGTCAGATCTAGTAGAAAATAAATATGAGATGGAAGTGAGGAGATGCAAAATTACCGAGAGCAGATGGCCATGGAGATAGTGGTGGAGATGAGCAGCTTGGAAAATGGTGGCCTCGAGGCAGCCGTGGAGGAGCTGCTGGGGCTTAGGGATGGTTTCTGCCATCTTCTTTGGCTACTCAGTTCTTCCTTCCGAGCTTCAACCTTCTCTCCTCGGTTTTTGCCCACCTTCTCAGTTATTGAACCCCATATATACAACTTTTGTGCAAGTTTGATACTTGTGCTAACCTTATTGGACTGCAGCATCAAGATTTCAATAATGTAAAGATCTGATATATGTTCCATATATAGAGAGTCTTCGTGCCATAATAATATATAAATCTAAGATATGTGGAAATCAACGACGCAGGCAATAGGCAAGATCAGTTAAGCGGCGTCCTGTGCTACGCCCCGACACCACTCAATTTTTAGTCCCATTATCTTCTTTCGTTTTTTTTCAACTAAAAAATTTTGGCCCCTTCCCCAATAGACGCTAATGGGGACGCTCTTTTGTCTTCTAAAGGATGTTCAATCATATTAATTTTCATTTCAAAAAGAAAAAAATATGGAAAGTGTGGACGAGTAAATTTGGCCATCTTCAAAACCTAACTACGTACATGAAAGTAACAATGATTTAGTTGTTGGAACCTTTGGGTGTGGTTTGGGAAAATATTCGTTGATTGACGGTTGGTCGATTCTGACAAATATTATAATTACACCAGAAAGGTTCAATATATTGACGTGGTCGTGAGGTTCCCATAGTAAGTTCAGCGGGTAATCCTTAGTAAAGACATAAGTGTAAAATCCCAGCGGTTTGTTAGTTGGTTTACAAGTTGGCTTGCTTTTTATCTAGATTGGATTACTTTTTATTTTGGTTAGGTCGAATCAAATTTAATTAGATATATGGTTGAATCCTCTTCTTTCTTAGCATGCACCACATGTCTTCGGTTGCCGAACTCCTAATCTAAGGTCGAATCCGTTTCTTTATAAGCCTACATCTTATGTCTTTTGGTTACCAAAGTCGATGTATAACCAAAGTTCTATATACTTCAACACTTAGGTTTTTTCAAACTTGGTTTCTTCACTTGGTTATTTAATAAACTCATTATTGTTCTTAGAGATTTTGCAATGTTATCTCATCAAAACAAAGTTCAATACTTTCATTAAAATTTTTTAATGGGAACAACTCCAATGTGCTATGAATTTTCTAAGAAGTTGGTGTCACTCGTAATGAAGTATTCATTGAACTTGCTATGTAGATCTTCAACTCTTCAATTCTTTAAGTTTTTGCCTTGCAGTCCATACATCTTCATTACTCCAAACCTACATAAGAGTTAGTTCAAAAACAACGCAAGATGTCATGGAATGTTTATGTTATGATAAATATGTCATATAATCTGTGGCCAATAAGGGAGCGACAATCCTAAAATGAGTTAATCATTCTTAATAATTAATTCCAATAGTAAACCCATGAGATGACTATATTCTAAAAACTCATATCTCCCCCTTCATATAAATATACTATATTCCCTTAGATATGTACTCATTACATCATACCTTTAGGTCATCTCAATAAGTAATTCATTATAAGGGAAAAAGTTATATAAACATATGTAACACTCATTTTCTCCTCCATGTCCATGGTTTCTTTCATAGCTAATATCTAGGATGATAATCATCAAAACATGGGTCCATAATATCTCCATTTTTTATGATTATCTTCCTCAAAACTATTTCTTCAATAAAGTTGGCTCTTCAATCTCCCCTTTCGAAGATGAAAATAGATCTTCTCCATCATTCACTCCTCCAAATCCACCTAGTTATTCTAGCAAGTAGGCCATTGTGAATTTCAAATAAAGCACATATGGATGACAAGTGGATGATCGATGAAGAAGTTGGTAGAGATATTGATTGGTGATGGAAGGTGGTTGAGTTAATGGCAACTTCGATATGTAAAGGCGGTCTTTGGTAAGGTTTAGGATTTTGAAATCTCAACTTTCCAATTCGTTCAGTCATCGAACAATTAGTTGATCGTCAACAAACACACACTTTCATAATGAAAGTCTGTCCATTTCTGAAGTACAAGTTTGGTCAACTAAACATATAATCAAACACCAACTGATCGTTCGGAAACCGAAATATGAGCTTAAGATTAGTTTTCCTAAACCTAAACTATTTGTAGATGTTAGAGTGGTCGAGATAAAACACTCACAAGCCAGTGATTTTAGTACTCTAGTTTCAAAAACTTGATGATTGATTTTACTCTTAATTTTTCCTTTTGAAAATCCTTTTGATAATTATTCCGAAATACCAATTTAAACACAATAGGCTAAAATGATCAAAACCAAAATTTTATTTGTAAATATTAAAGGTTTTTGAAAGAATTTTACCTATTGACAAGAAGCATAAGGTTTTTGGTACTTCTCCTTTATCAATCTTGGTTTTGATCTCTTTTGCACCATGTAACACCTAGATTTAGAACCCTTTTCATTATGTTGGCACTTCCTTAAAGATCTATTGAGAATTGAAGAATGGTGTCAATCCTTGATTGAACCATTTCTTTGCTTGAAGGCAACCTTTTTTCCTTCCTTCTTCATTCAAATAGCATGGGTGATCTTCACAACCTTATCATGTTCTTTGATGATGATTTTTCCCTTGGCTTCTTGAACATAATTATCCTTCGACAAATTGATTTTTCCATTTTGACATCATACTTCTCTCTTTAAAACCCATCTACATAGTTGATCTTTATTCTTTCCTGAGCCTTGGACAATTGAAATTCCAATTATTGAAGCATATGATCTCTGTGTATGGGCTAATTATCTTCCTTTGATAGTTTGGTAGTTCCTAGCACATACATTAGTAGAGAAGGGGGTGGCCTACTGTTACAGCCCTGATTCATGGGCGTCGCTGGGAGTTAGGATTTGGGTGCTGTTTCTAGTATTCCCAGCGTCCATGAGGGGTTGCAGTGGCTATCCGAGTGGTGGAAATAACATACCAAGGCTAACCCATGTTTAGTTGTAGGTTGCCAATCCTTGGCGCATGGTGCAGTATTTGGTGTACCGATCATGTTGCTGGACTCCCGATATTTGGAGCGACAGCGGTAGCAAACAGTGTACCGAGCATGCTGGCATTTGGTGCGGTCATTATGTTCAAGCGCTAGTGGATTCCGATGTTTGGAGTGCTATGGAATTCTAGCAGCACTAGGAATTCTAGTTGTACTAGGAGTCCTAGCGGTACTAGGATTCTGCCGAGACTTGGGCCGGAAATTGTTGGAGGCGCCAAGGGGTTGACATTGGTGGTCGAGTGCTGGAGTTGGTCGAGCTAAGGGTGGAGCTTGAGTCCAGCGGTGCAGTCAAGGAGTTTTGCTGGAGTTTGGAGGATCGGATCTTGGTGAAAATTGTGATATTGTGCAACTAACTTTGGAGAATTGGATAAACATCAGGGGACAAGTTTATCAAATCTTGGACGCACTTTCTGAGAATCCAAAGCAAATCTTTTGGAGATAAACGTCATGAGGGTGTGTGGATAAACTTGGACGTGGTGGATCTGGGAAAAATCTTTGGTGATAAAGATGTCGACTAGTTGGTATTTATCTGGAACTAGGAGAGATGCATGGACGTGGAGCCTATATAAATCTACAAGGGACGAATATTGCAGGGACTTCTTTTGGAATTGGAGAAGGATAGCAACGTTAGAGACTTCTGGTCAGAGGAGTTAACTGAGAGAGAAGAAGATTCGTGAGGTTGCTGGAGCCGGTGCTTGTGGGAAGGACTGGAACCTCATTGCTTATCTGCCAGAATCAAGGTAATGTTGTGGTGTGCATACTGATCTTGTTTGATAGGTTTGCATGTAATCAAGTCGATCTGTGGGAGACGACTTGAGGGATTGCTTGTGGGAAGTAATCATGTGAGTTCCATTGTAGTGGGTACTTTGGGGCGAGGCTGTGGGGGATGTCCACAAGCCGAGCAAGTGCTTGAAGGGAGAGTAGAGTGCTTGTAATCCTTTTATTTTTTTGATAATAGAAGGTTGGGAAGTGGTTTCCGGTAAATCTGTGTTTTGCTTGTTGGCTATCGTTTGTACACAGGGAATTTCTGTTTCTAGGTCGTGGTCAAAGTTTGTAAGGCAACAATTGTGGGAACTAATTGTCGAGACGAGCAAGGGGCAGATGACACGACTCCAATACGCTTTCCGGTATTTGGAGTGGTCGGGTAATTTGGTGCTGTTTGGTTCTCGGGATAGTGTACCGGTAGAAATAGCGGTATCCGGGAACACTGTATCAGCGTTGGCATGGGAAGCGAGCGTGCGTGATTGAGCGAAGGCTGAAGTGGAGTTGTGGTATCAAGTGGGGTGGTTTTCCGGTATTTTGATTGGTAACCTCGATATTGCAACTGAACACAGGTATGATGTTTGGAGTTTGCTTTCGGGGAGTTGATCCATATTGTGTATCGGTGTAGCCTGAGTCTTTTCAGGAGGGAAATACGCCGCGCAAGTCTGATTGGGATAAAAAAAATTTGGGTCCTAGAATCAGCCCTATGACACCTACCATATAGGACTTCAAAGGGAGTTATCTTCAACGATGCATGATAGCTCATATTCTAGCAATATTCTACCCATGTTAACCAGGTTGTCCATTGCTTAGGATTATCCCCACAAAAAAACCTTAGGTACATCTCTAAAACCTTAATCAAATCTTTCAATTGGCCCTCAATTTGTGGATGGTTGGTTGAGCTAAGATTGAAAGATGTTCCTCATAAGCGAAACAATTCTGACCAGAAGCTGCTTAGGTAGATCAGGTCTTTATCACTCACTATAGTTCACAGTAACACATAGAGCTTGAAGAGATTATCGAAGGTCCTCGCAACTACATTAACCATGAAGGGGTATTTCATGGCCATAAAATGAGAATATTTCTTGAGTTGATACACTATAACAAAGATCACAATTTTTTCATTGGATGGCAGAAAACCATTTACAAAGTTTGTAAACATGTCACTTCACATTGAATCTGGAATGGGTAGGGGATGTAGTAGACCAACAGGTTTGATGGAATCAACCTTATTTTATTTGACATATATCATAGTTGCATATAAATTCCTTAACCAGTTTATGCACGTTTGTCAAGTGAAAGTCTTGTGCAATCATATATAGAGTGTTTTTGTATTCTTCATAAGATAAAAAGTGTATTTCTCTTATAAGAATATGAATCATGACAGAGCTAGGAGCCAAGGAGATTCTACCATTGTAGAATAAAATTCCATTACTAATGCTCCACTCTGATGATAATTCTCCCTTCTCATATTGTTGTTGTTATTGAAAAAGTATTTGCATTCAACAAGCTCATTTCTAATAGTTTGTAGCCACCTTTGTTCAACCACTGAAAGAGGCATGAAGATGTCACTGAATTATCTAGACAAAATATTAGCCAACACATTGTCTTTCCCTTATTTATATTGGATTACAAAATCAAATGCCATCAATGTTGTCATCCACTTTTATTTTTGTGTTGTATGAATTGGTAGATGGTTTATCTTAACGACAAACCTTTCTCCGAGTAAATATGACAAGTGCCAATAATTTTTTTATCATAAAATGATAGCCACTTGTGTGTTCCCTCAAGAGCCTTACTAAAGTAAGCTACTGGTTGTGAATCTTGAAGCAACACAATACCTATTTCAGTGGAAAATGTGTCGCATTCTACAACAAATTCCTTGGAAAGTTTGGGGCCAACTTAGAACAACTTCAATCTTTTACGAATTTGTAGATACTCCCATTTGGAGACATAATATGTCCCAAATATTTGATACTCCTCAACCTGAATTCAAATTGGCTCTGTTTGACGAATAGTTGATGTGCTCTTAATATCTTGAGGGGGAGCTTCAAATGATGAAATCGATCACCCCAATTCTTGTAGTAAATAAGGATGCCATCGAAGAAGACAAGAACAAATTTTTGCAGAAACAATTGAAATATTCTATTCATCAGTGCTTGGAAGGTTGTGGGTGCATTACAAAGGCCAAATGGCATTACCTTCAAATTGAACAACCCAAGGTGTGTCTAGAAAGCAATTTTTCCAATGTCTTATCGCTTCATTCGAATTTGATGATAGTAGGATCTGAAGTCCAGATTGAAGAAGAATCAGGATCCATGCAGCTATTGTTGCTACATCAATGCTTCAAGCAAGCGCATGCATCAAGCAAGTAATAAAATGAGTGAGTATCATTCTCACGAGAATTTAATGTTCCACTGTATTAATAATAGTTAAATTTTTAAACCCATTGAGTTGTCTACAAAAAGTGTATGATATGATGAAGATGTACTCTAAAAATTGTAGGTCAAGCGAGGGCATGAAATTGGTATTCTACTTTAATTCAGAAAATGATGCAAAGCACAAAGACAAAAAACAACAATCAAAGTTAACGCAAGTTTATTTAATGAAAATATATCTGGGATGGATAACTTAACTTAATTGATAAGTAGCACATCATATTGTGTTAGTCAAGTTATACATAATTAAAGTTAATATCTAGGAAAATGAACTTAATTATGACGAGTTTCTACATCTTATCACAATATATCGCCCTATCATTATTTCATATTCATGTGCAAACAAAATTAAGTCGATGCATTATGATCAACTCTGTTATATTGCACCAACTTGCTAGCACAACATATTTGATATAACTTAATTTGAAATATAGCACAATTATAGATCAACTCCCTTATATTGGAATTGCTTCTTTATCTA
Source organism: Piper longum (assembly GCA_032619315.1). Lineage (NCBI taxonomy): Eukaryota > Viridiplantae > Streptophyta > Magnoliopsida > Piperales > Piperaceae > Piper > Piper longum. The sequence goes on from JAVDBV010002656.1 coordinate 12,694, forward strand.
GATTGGAATTATATTTCGTTATTCTCTTTCAAAATAAATTCTTCATTAAATTTGGTTGCCAATTTGAGCATATTTAATATAACTTGCGATATTTCAAATTTAAAGTTTTAGCCAAAACTATTTAGGAAAACAACGCTAGGGTATGAAAATAATATACAAAAGATATCAAAATCTTATGTTAATCTACGTATCAGCAGCTCCTAGAACAGTTTTATCAATTAGAGGGATAGGATAAGGGTGCTTAATAGTAGCTTTGTTTTGATTGCAGTAGTCTACACTGCCAAGATCCATTTTGCCTCTTTACTAATAGCTCTGGAGAAGTAAAGGAGCTATTATTGTATTGTATCAACCCTCCTTGTAGCAATACTAAACCTTTTTTTCAATTTCTTGTTTGTGGAAGTAAGGGTACCTATAGGTCCTTGATTTAATTGCAGTTAAGAGGGATGTGATGATCGAGATCTCTCTCAGGTGGTAGGCCTCATGGTTCCCCAAACAAATCACTAAACTAAGTAAGCAATTGTTGCAGCGGGTAGAGCTGAATGAGTCAAGCGACTCTTCCTCATCACCACTTTGTTGTTCAACATTCGTATAAACCCTGCTGGTGTACCCTTCTTAATAGACTTACAAGTCTATCTTCCTGATGCTAGGATGGTTTCTCTTGGCATCATTGCAAGATGAATTCAACTGAATTAATGTTGAAGGACATTATCATGCTGTTGAAATCTCACTATCTGAGAATAACGGATTTGAGCCATTGTGCACTTAGAACCACATCGTAGTCATTCAGTGGAATGGCATAAAAGTCCACCACAAATGTGTGCCCTTGCATTACAATCTCTACAGCTTGACAGATTCCATGACTTTTCATTTTTTCTTTACTAGCTGCCCCAACTAAATTGTGAAGCTGGGTTCATCTCCAATTTAATACATTCCACTACTGATTTGCTAAGAAAATTATGGGTGTTCTCTAAGTCCATCAACACGATGACTATTACTTGATTAATTGTCCATTGAATTCTCATTATATCTGAAGTCACTAAACCATTCATTGCTCTCATTGAGAGCTCAGGTAATGGAGCATCTTCATCTAAGTTTTATAATGCCTCTTCCTCCTTTTTTGCTCGGTCTAATTCAATTAGGAACAATTTCTGGCACTGATGTCTAGGAGTGTACTTTTCCTCACAATGATAACACAGTCCTTTGGCTCTTTGCTCCTTCAAGTCTGAAATTTTGAATTTCTTAACATGAGAGTTTTTAGAACTCTTGCTACTTAATTGCCCAAATGTGGTAGTCATAACCTGTTCTAGCCTCATCACCACATCCTTTGTTGACTTGTGTGTGGGTTGAGCTATGACACTTCATCTCATGAGCTTTCTTTCATATTTTTTTGCTAGATTAGTAGCAATGGTTAACGTATGAAAATCAGAAGTCTCTACTTCTGCACATATATTGGGCATAATCTACTAACAAAACAGAAGATCTATTGATCGTGTGGAAGTCCTCTTGTTTTGCCCAAGGCGGTCTCAAATGAATCAACATAAACTTGCACACTCCTTGTTTGAGTAAGTTTATTTTGTTCCCCCAAAATAATTATCGAATGTTGATGGTCCAAATCGACTATAAATTGCCCTTTTAAACTTGTCCCATTGAATTAACCCTTCCTCCTTGTAAAACACTCAATACCACCTTCTAGCTTAGCCTTCTAATGAAAACAACCTTCATGACACAATCTTCCAATTCAATTTTACAGAATAGGAAATAATGTTCCACATTACTAATCAAGTCCGATGGATCATTTGATCTAGAATATTTCAGAAATTCTATTGTGGACATTTTAGTTAGTCTAGAGGCAACATTTCAGAAATCGGATGATGCTCAAAGGGTGATGAGGAATCTGCTTACTAGAAGAGTTTGATTCACAGGGGTGCATGAGGAATCTCCCACTTTTGCTTGTAGCTTGTCAACTTTGGAATCCCCTTGCTCTCATACCATCCTGTCATAGGTCCTTGGAATTGAAAGGATTCCCCTTTTGAGCTATGGTGATTTATAAATCCAGATTCTCAGGCCAGCTGAGCCTTTGGAGGAATTGAGTTGGATAGAATATGGAGAATGGGATCTCCTATCGTCAAGAACAGAACGATGATTGGGGAAGTAGGAAGAAAATAGAGTTTCCTTTAGGAATAAAAACTTAACATCCTCTTTACGAATTTATCCATTCATATATACTCAATTCAACAGGGTACAAATGCCACTTCAAAATAACCTAGTCTTGGTATGGCTCTCAAAAGAAACAAAATGGTATGGCTTTAGCATATAGTGGGTAAGTGTAGTAAGAGTATAATAGACAATATTTTTGAAGCACTCTACATTCCACATATTTAAACCCTACAAATTAAGTACAAATTAGATATATACTTCATACAAATTACATGAGGTGTAATTTTCCTTATTTTTTTTTATTAATAAGATTTTATAGTACACTTACACAATGATTACTTAAGCAAATTGTAGCAATAAATAAATATGGTAATTATTGAGAGAGTGATTAGTTCATCCCATTTGTGGTAAATAGATCTTAAATAAAATAGTATTCCCATAAAGTCTAAACATTATCCAAGTTACTAACCATATGATTCTCTTATGCCTATCCTCAACTTAATAAACATTCCAAAAATTTATAATCTCACCAATAAATTTTGTCCTCTAATTTTTTCAAGGATTAACCACCTAACCACTCCACTACGCATCTCCATGCAAATGTATCACACCTGGTTATAACGAGTCGAACGCACTAGCCAAACATCTACGAACTAGGAACAATGAAATGATGCCGCATGTATGAAAAAAATACCACATAAAAAGTTGGTTTAATGTAAATATATAATACATGTAGCATCAAATTTATAAACTTGGTAAGGATTAGTTACCAAAGAGTTGTGCATCTCAAGTCAAATTTTACCAATAACTATTTGATGCCACTCAAAACAATCAAAAGTTGGTGATGTTGGACGATAGAGAAAGTTGAAGTAAACAGTGTGGTAATAGTTCTTACTCCAAAAAAATGGTAAATGGTAATGGTGAATATATTCATTTGTACCGTAAACTCACAGCTTACACCCCTACTACTCAAGTAAGTAGCATAGTATTAACAATCACTGCTAGTGCACAAGCGCCAACCACTAGTGCACAAGTGCCCAATCACAAAGTAAACCTGATATATTTGACATGTTCTAACCCCTTAGTCTAGCATAATGAACCCTTGGCATCTAACAACTCTTATCCCCGAGTTTGCGAGATACAGTGATACAATTGTTTCATATGCTTAAATTCTTCCACATGTCAAACAAAGCAAGACGTGGGTCCACTCGTATTCCTCATACGATGTGTCATGTGTATACTACCAGATAAGTAAATCATCTATTTTATACCAAAAACTACATTCCCGTACTCGATGTGTCATGTCTCTTCTTTTTGCCAACTTCCTTTCGTGTCCCTACTGCAATATTTTGCCTCTTATTACCATTCTTTTACCTATTCTTAAGAATAAAAGACTGAAAGTTGATGTCCTTTGAATGAAAAGGCCAACATCATTGATATCTTAACGTTTTGACAAAGTGTAGGTGGATGTTTGTGGAAAATTAATTAGATGAGCTATTGGTCAAAAACAATGCCCACATGATAAGATGAGCTATTGGTCAAGAACATGGCTTTCTTGTTGAGCAATCACGGCCTGAACGGATGGCATTTATTTTGAGAAGGTCACCCACTGAAGTTCGTACTGTTCTTAGGCAAAAATTTTCAATGAGCATATCAAGCAAATAAATAGAAATTAAGAGAACATTTCATTATAAAATAATTGTCCAAAAAATCTAAGATTTTAGAGGAGGGATCTCTAATAAAAAACCTACTTTTTTTCAAGCACAAAAGGAGATGCTGAAGATGCCTCTACCGCGATCTCTACGCATGCTACTACGATTAATACTATATGCATCAGCAAAAGTTTTCCTACCTTACCTCACTTTAATTATGATTGGAACATTAAATTAGCCACGAGTATCATGCTTATGTAGTAATTTTTTTGGGTCAATCAAAATCACGAGGGAAAAAGAAGTGAAGAATTTCCCTGTTATTATATCTACGTCCAGCTCTCTCTCGTAGACGCTATAGCAGCCGATAAACTGATCTGCAACGTTGGGGCCGAGAAGTGTGATGACACTTTTAATTGCTGCTTGCTTTCTCGACTATGGAGTTTGACCTTGATCCCTCCGATCAACGCCACCAATGATTCTGGGTGATTTCATGACATTGCCCGATTACGCCGGCCATGGCCAGCCGAAGACAGTACTGTGGTGCTGGGGAAGAAATTAAGAAAAGACTAGGAGGAGGAGTCTAGAAGCTTGCTGCCACTTTTCAGCCAAAGAAGCTCGCCGACAGCCATTCTTCGACGTTTGTGGCGTAACCAAATTTTCTGGACAGTTGCATGTCACCGTTGGGCGGCGCTTCCGTCATCAGAAACAAGGCTGCAACGTTGGGTATCGGGAGGCGAGGGCTGGACAGCGGTGCGGCGTCCTGGCTGCCTCAGTGACCGTTGACACTGTCCTAGATTTCAGAGGAGTTCCATTCTTCGACGGAGGACTTGTCTGCAACACAGAAGAAGGGGGATGCTGGACATCACCACCAAATAGTCATCGTTGCCGGAGGTAGTAAAACGCACGCCGGAGAAGGAGAGGGAAGAGATAGGACAATAGGCCGGACCGTTTAGGGTCCATTTAAGCAGGTTAATACCGTTTACCCATGAACTGACCAAGTTCGAAAGCTTCTGTTCGTTTGATTTTGGGAACGCCCAGCCCACCCATTCAGCACCTTCATCCAGGCCCCCTCCTGTGTATGCCATCAATTAATATTTAATCGATTTCAGCTTTTTTGAATGCTTCCCAATTCCATACTCGGACAAATTGGAAATTTGGTACCTTATGTAATTCGGACAGTCCAACCACATTGGTGAAGTCCTTTTCATCAAGGAAGCATTGTAGACCACGGCATAGTGCATTAGGACTTCAAGTGGTTTATTTAATATTTTATTATAAAATTATATAAACATATTAAAATAGTGAATTATTTACCAAATAATTTATTCGTACATAAAACTATTATACTTTCTGTAAAATCCTCATTAGGACATAATTTTAAACATATCAAATATATAATTAATGTACGATAATGAGCCTGGAGAGAGACGAATTAAGTCGAATAAAACTCTGCTGTGTTTATTCGACTTATATTCAAACAAAACCTAAGTCCAATATAGAGAGGATTTCAATCTAGCTGTCATCATCCTTATAATATTATTTTGTTTTTATTTTACAACAAACTTAATAAATATAAGTTCTAAAGAAACTTCTTTAATAAAGGACTATTATTCCTCCATATAAAAAATCATTCTTAAAGTTTTCTGATACTTTCTTTTCGCCAAAGCCTGTTCCTTTCCTATATGTTGTTTGTACAAGGAAGGGACTGCAGAAGGCGGCGGAATAGAAACAAAGCAGATCTGCTTCTCGCTCTCATCTTTTGGATCCATCCATCCATTATCCGCACTTATGTGCAAAACGAACCAGACCATAAAATATGGTGGCAAGAAGACCAGAAAGCAAAGACCAGGTAAAAGCCTTGTAACCTGACCCATCAAATCTCTTGCTTCCCCTTCTGAAATCTGAAATCCATGGTAGAGCAAGAATACACCCTACCCCACCTCCAAGCCCAGCACCCCCGAAAGCAAGTCAACCTCTCCTCTCTCTCTTTCTCATCCATCCCCAATTGACCCAGCTGGACCAAGGTCATGGCAACAAGAGGTAAAACAGCGGGTGGAGCTGGTAACTATGGCAGGTTTGATGTCTGGTGGTGCATCATTGTATTCTTTCTTTCTTTCTTGTTTGTGGGTCTCCTCAATTACAACCCAGAAAAAAAAAAAAAGAAGCATGCCCAGGTTTCTTTGGGCTCTCATAAATGTGAGAGGTAACCGACGAAGGAAAGCGCTTCCTTTTCCCGGCTTTCTCTTGCCTTTCTTGATGCTTTGAGCGGATATGCTTTCTTTGGCTCCAAGATTGTGAATTTTGCTCTGGTTGGTGTTGGTGGCCGATGGAGGCGATGGTGATGAAGAAGGTGAGGAAACCGGCGTCGGGGAGGCCGCCTGTCTATCCCGTCGGCAAGGTGGCCAGGAACAGGTTTAAGATGCAGGTCCTCATGCGGGATTTCTCGGAATTGCAGAAAGTGAGAATTTTCTTTTTTAGGCTTTTTCTTTCTGATTTCGTCTGTGAATTGTTTTTTTATGGTTTGTTTGTTCAATTTAGATATTTGATGGTTGAATTGTAAACGGAATCATTGGTTTGTTGTATTTTAGGGTTTCTTTTGTTGGATTATAGTACATGCTCCTTAGATATTTGGTGGGGGCAGTGGAGGGGACATTACTGATTCATGCTATTAGGGTTGATTTTTGTGCTTGTAATTGTAATTGCCTGTGTATACTCAATTAATCATTTGTCATCCTTCTCTGAACAATGAGTAGGGGGGGGGGGGGGGGGGATTACAAAAAAACCGAATTATTAAATTTTTATTATAATAATTTATTTAC
>JAVDBV010002657.1:0-16565 GCA_032619315.1 Piper longum
ACCACCCGGATAGCTCCAGCTACCCAATTGGACACGGGATTGCTAGGGACAACCGCCAAACCCTAGCTCCCAACCGTCCTGTGAGCTATACCCGTAATAGTTACCAAGATAGGAAAGCCAAGTTCCTCTTATGATAACTTCATCTGAACCATCTCAGTGGTAGCCTTAGCTATAGCTTTGTATTCTGCCTCAACACTTAACTTGGCTCTTACATTTTGTTTTTTACTGTTCCATATTACAAGGTTACCTCCTAGGTTGATACAATAGCCAGAAGTTGACCTGCTGTCAAATGCTGAGTCTACCCAATCTGCACCCACAAAGTCATGAATATCAAGTATTTTTTCCCTATCATATGCCGTGTACAAGAGTCCTATCTTGGGATCTTTGTTCAAATATATAAGTATTCTCAAAGCGGCATCCATGTGAGGTACTCTTGGATTTTGCATAAATTTACCAACCAAGCTGATCGGAAAAGAAATGTTTGGTGAAGTCACTGTTAGGTAGATGAGTTTCTTAACTAGTATTCGAAATTTGCTTGGATTGTCTAAGTCTTCCCTGTCATTTGGATCCAATGTAACTCGAGTTTTTAGAGTTGTATAAACTGGCTTGGCCCTTGTGAGACCTGTTTCATCAAGCTTGTCCATTATGTACTTCTTTTAACTTAGGAATATGCCTTCTTGTTGCCATGATACCTCAGTTCCAAGAAAATATTGCAACCTTCCCATGTCCTTAATGTTTGGCATAGATTTCAACCAAGCCTTTGTTTCTTGTATTCCACTGTCTTCACTCCATTAATAATAATAATATCATCTACATAGACTACAAGAATAATATAACCTTTTATAGTCTTTTTAACAAATACGGAGTAATCAGAGGTACACCTTGTAAATTTAAAAGATAGCATAATAGAGCTAAACTTTTCAAACCATGCCAAGGAATCTAGTTGATCTTCAAAAGTTTGTTATTGTTTTTGCCCTTCAGTAATCGTAGTAGCCAAGGAGTCTATACGTTGAAGGATGAGCTCAAGGGTCTGTTGAGTCATAGGCGTAGGGTGGGATGTTTCAGATGATTGGGGAAGGGCCTTAGGCATGAAAGCAATGTGGAGGTAGGAATTTAGAGTGGTGGAGGGTGTTGGGGTGGAGATGGTTGTAGAAAAGGGTGGAAGTCGGGGTAGTGGTGGGGTAAAAACAGGGCACCAAAAAACCAAGTTGCTTTGATAACCAATTGATGAAGGCATGCTTGAATAGGCTAGAGTGTGGATACAATCTTGTATCATTTCTCTAGGGTTTTCTACTCAAAATCATGTAGAAAGTGAGTGAAGAGGATAACTTTGAGAAGAATAGGTCCACACAAATTTCTATTCCCTCTAAACTTTACTAAAAATACATAGAAGATGAGTACACGGAAAAGGGGTAGCACACAACAAGACGCGGAAAGAAAAGTTTGTATTCCAATAACTATTCTCCCTTACATTACATCTGATATATATTTATAACCCATCTTTACATTAACCTTTCCTCACAAAAGTAATAAATTTAGGAAAAGTTACAACTTAATAAAATAGATGGTTAGTCAAAAGAGAAGTTACAATTATTAAGCAACCTTTGACCATCTAGTATACACATAGTCAAAGGTGTAACCTAAGGGTGTACTACATCACGTGTGTACACCATAGGAGGGATAGAGGACTTATGAGGTGCTAGTTGGGAATGATCAAACACAGACAATGGAATAGGTGGGGTAGATAATGAGATATTTGATTTTGAAGGAAATAAATAGAAGAGAACATTTTCAAAGAAAGTGACATCTATTGTATTGAAGGTTCTCCCAAACAACAATATCCCGTTTGATTACATGAGTACCTTAAAAAGCTACACTCAATTGATTTTTCATATAGCTTATCACTTATAGAAGGTAAATCATTTACAAAACAAACACATCCAAATGTCTTTGGTTTTACAGAGAAAGTAGACGTTTGTCAGGAAATACCAGGTGAAATGATTTATTCTTATGCAATGTAGAGCTAGGCATTCTATTTATTAACAGGCAGTAAGAAGAGCTTCAACCCAATTATATTTTGGAACAGACATATGCAATATAAGGCTACGAGTTACTTCTAACAAATGCCTATGCTTCCGGTCAGCAACTCCATTCTGTTGAGGGGGTATATCTAGGCAGAAAGTCTCATGAATAATACCATTGCTAGCGAAGTAGTTTTTGAAAATAGTGGACGTATTCCTTGGATTTATCAGATCTAAATATCTTAATAGCTGAATGTTGATTGTGAATTTCATTAATAAATAACAAGAATTTTTAGAAAATTTCAGACCTTTACTTCATTAAAATAAACCGAATTCATACGACCATAGTTGTCGACAAACAAGACATAATACTTATAATGACCAAGATTAGGAACCAACAAAGGTTCCCATACATCAGAGTGGACAGTTTCCAATAATTTATTAGACCTAGATGTAGCACTCTTTGCAAAAGAGACTTGGCTATGTTTAGAGCTTAAGGAGGGTACCAACAAGTTAAGTTTATGTAAGGAGGGGTGACCCAATCGAACATGCCATTCAAAAGCATTTGAAGAGGGTGGAGCACTGCAGTTTTTGGTGGAGATGCGATGACCAACATGCAGGTAGTATAGCAGCCCATCACTCCAGCCACGACCAACCTCCCTTTTGCTCCTGACCTCCTGAAAAATACACCCATTGTTATTGAATAAAACCTGATAATTACTGCTGAAACATAATTTCTTTACAGATAGTTGGTTCATAGGGATGGGACAAGCCGTACTTCATTGAGAATGAAATTAGAATTCAATACAAGATAACCTTTACCCACAGCAGGCGTCTTGCTTCTATCTGCAAGGCTTATAAGGATAGGTGCTGGAAATGGAGAATAAGTAGAAAACAATGTAGGGCTGTAGGTCATATGATCAGTAGCCCCAGAATCTACAAGCCATTTACCTTGAGAGGAGGTGTCAAGATTGGAGAAACCTATGGTAGCAAGCGCAGCAGAAGGTAAACCAGTATCCCCATGAGCCATCTTGAGAGCGTGTTCAAAGTCAGAGAGACCGAGTCACGGTGGTGTGAGCTGAAGGGCTACTCTCGGCTGTTAAGGTGTTGGTAGGTGGGGCAGCTTTAAAGGTCTCCTCCATCTTATTTGCCCAATCAGATCTGCCGTACTTCCTCCACCATTTTTCTTCAATGTGACCTTGCTTCTTGCAAAAGGTGCTTGTCCTCCTTAGGGTCACCACTTCGACCTCAAACCCTGCCATTGAATCCCTCCCCCTCCCCCTTGATGAAGTGAAGGGAGTAGAGGAGATGACAGCAAGGGCTGGAGAATCATCAGAATCAGGCACCATATCAGCTTCAACAGGGATCCTTGATAGCCTGGAGAATGTTGCATTAAGAGTTGGCAGATCAGTTCAAGTGAGAATCTGATTTTTGGCAGAATTGTAGCTTGGCCCGAGAGCAGCAAGGAAGGACACCATTATTGGGTCCTCACGCTGCTTCTTCCAAGTGGCCAAGTTGGTAGGGAAGGGTTGATATAGGTTCAGGTCTTCCCACCTTGCCTTAATAGAGCTAGAAAGCTCATGAAGAGGCTTAGAGCCTTGTTTAGTGAAAAATATCTCACCGCACAGATCATAAATGTGCTGAATATTGACTTCGAGTGCATAGGTTTCCCTCACTGAAGACCATGCTGCATAGGCAGTGGGTAAAAGCATGACATCACAAGCCAAATGTGACTCCATACTATTCCATAACTACGACCTCACCTGGGCATCCTTCTTAGCCCAAGTTGAGTTCTCAGCAGCAGGCTTGTCTTGCTCAATGTATTTCAGCTTCTCTTCGGAAGTAAGAAAAGTTGTGATGGCTGCTGACCATGATATATAATTCTTTCCATACAATTTGGTTGAAGTGATGGAAGAACCATGAATCAAGTCAACAACCAAAATGATGGAGGAATCAGATGAGGAAGGAGCAGGTTTGGTAGCAGCCATCGATCAAGGATGGATGAGCAAAAGACAGCAGCCAGAAGGCTGAAACGGGGAGGGAGGGCAAGGAAAAAAACGAGGAACCTTTAGGAATCAACCAGGCTCGATACTATGTAGAAACAAATGGGAAAGGTGTTCCCTTCTGACCGTAGACTGTCATTGATATAATGATGACATTGGTTGTTACAACAGACTAGGTGTTTGTTCCATGGAACAGATCAGATAACAACCTACAGGCCTATACATACAGTTATAACAATCTCTAATATCCTAGCAATCATAAGATACTCACGGCATCTTAACAAACTCTAAGATTCACACGTTATTTACTCAACATTGGTATTATTGATTATGCTCTTCCTGTGCTTTGTCCACCTCGCTGTCGAAGACATATTTGCCAATAAATTAAATCTGTTTAGAGTTGATTAACTTCAATATAGTGTGGGAACATACTTCAGCAATTCTAACCCTTTTATGGTTTTCTTTTTGTATTGTCCTTATCCATTGAAGCACTTATTTTTAACTTTCCTGTTAGCAAGGAGAAGCCAAAAAGGCATTGGAAGTGCTTCAGAAGCCAACTGTCCCAATGGAATTTCAGGTAGTTTCTGTTATCTAGCAATTTTTGCTCATATCTTGGTTTCTTGAAGCTGTGTTGTTAAGAGTATGAAATACAAATAAGGTATCAAGACTTTTAAGGTATTGGCCTGTCAAGTTCTAGTGTTCTACTTGAAAATTTCCTGTTTTGTTGCCCTAGATATAGTGCTTGGAAGCAAGCTATGGATAGTAAAAAATATATGAAATTTCTATGCAGTGAAATGCCAGTGCATGAACACACACAATGATATAGCTGATGTTACTGATTAAGTTGCCAAACATGGTGAAAATAATGTAATGAGGTTGTTTTGTTTATGCAGTACAAATTTGCTCCAGAGCTAATTATTCTTGATGCATATGAGACTGTTGAAGCATGAATTACTAAAAGGAGACAAATTCCAGCCATGATGCACTATTGCCGTAAACCTCAAATGCAGTAATGATCATATAATGATTATTGAATATAATTTACTTCTGAATAAAAATATCACAGTTATGTGTTAAGTAGATAGTAAAAAATCTGGTGTTATAGCCTTCTGCAACCTTTTTTTGAATTTTGGCTGAAATGGGACCCTAAATGTACCGAGTTTTAAGAGAGAAGATGATGGTAGCGAATGGGGATACCCTTTTCTTTTTAGAAAAAAGAAACTATTTACAATCTGATAGATCAGTGAACTATTATGAGCTATGATGAGGTGGCCAATATATGAACCTGTTTAGGTAGTATCATTCACTACCATTACCCTCTCTTGAATATCTTTTACCCACAATTTAATGACTCTTATCTGTATCAGAATCATGTAGCTGCAATCCCACATTAACTTGGAAATGAGAATTCGCATTTCAATGGATTGGGCTACTTCTCAAATGTGTCTGAAGATTAGCAGTTCAATACTTTCAAATTTCATTTGAAAGTTCTGGTCTTACACTTGTTTGATATGCATGGAATATGTCATCAATTCCAGTATAGATGCTTTTCCTTCCATAGAGACATGCAAGCCTTCAGGATTTTTCCTTGAAGATGTCTCTGGATATAATAGAACAAGACAAAATTCTGGTTTTTGGTTTTGGTGTTGAATTATACAGCTCATAAATATATCTGTTCCAGTTTTATATTTAGGATATTTTCTGAATACTGCTGATGGTTTTCAGTAACAAAACCCATGAGGTCATCAAATACATGGAATTTTGTGTTCATCGTTTGCTTATTGAGGTCTTGGTGTTCATTACTTACTACTATCATTGTATGTAAAGCAGGTGAATGCTCCCTTTCTTCCATTGTGTGAGGGCATGCTGTGCATCATTAAGATTTTGCGTTATTTAATTAAATTTTGTGTTCTTTTATCTTGTGTCTTAAATAACTAGGTTAGTGGTCCTCATTTCCTTGTGTTTAACTTTTAAGTATGTTTAATATTTAGTGGGAAATTATTATCCAGTCTTATAACTCTTTTCTGGTCATGTACTTACTTGGATGTAAATTTTTCAGGAGGATGAAAGTGCATTGTTGCGTTTTCTACAATGCAAATTTGGGAAGGGGCAAATAAGTGGGCCAGAGTTTTTTTATGATCCCAAATATGCACTACGTTTGTGTCTTAAGGAAAAGTGCATGAGAGAATGTGTCCACATCTACAGTATGATGTCAATGCATGAAGAGGCAGTTGCACTTGCATTACAGGTAGTTTTTCTTACTATTTTGACTTGTGATGTTAAAGATGATCTTTTTTGTCACCATACACTTCTCAGCTGGTAATAGTTGGTTTCAAGAGATAAACGGCGCCCATTGTAGGAATTTTCCTTGTAGACTTCCCCAACTATGCGTTGGTATCAAGAGATGGAAGGCATCCATTGTTACAAAACTTCCTCTATATTTTACAATATAATATAGATTCACATAGTTGTTTGAAGATTTCAAAATTACAAGATGGTAGCGATTATGAGTTTCTTTTATTTATGCTCTTTTTTCGAAGCAATGTAAGGCAAATGATTTGGATTTCGTATAGGGCCTCACGCAACTATTTTGATATTATGAGTGATATATCATTTCATTTTTGTTTTATGTGGATCCAGAGCTTGCAATGGCAGAGACTGACAAAGTTGAAGATGATTGCCAAACATGTCATTGAGCAAGAAAACGGAGTTAAAAGAGAGAATACCCACAAATCAATAGCCTTTCTGAAAGAAACAGATGGCCTTCTGAAGATTGAAGGCATTCTACCTTTTTCCTGGATTTTGCTTTAATTGATGATTTCAAGGTAATGAAATCTCCCACGTGCGTCAACATACATATAAATGCATACATACATGTTGAAGGGCTCCGTTGAGTGGTTTGAAAGCGATGGGCCACTAGCTCCGGTATTATATTGAATTTAATCTCTCAGGAAGGGAATTATTAGATATTTATTTTGACTCATTGATACCTTTTAATTAGATGAATTAGTTGAACCTTTAATAAGATGTACCTGATTAAACCTTTAATTAGATGTCTTGATTAATACAGTTGTTCCCGAGCCTAAGAGAAGTCTTCCTCTTGATTTTAAACTTTAATTACAATTATAAAATCAACTGATTTGTTTTCCTTTTTAAAATTTTAACTTTAATTAATATTTTTTTATCAAGCTCAAATGGGTTTGAAAACACACCAAATCTTGAAATTTTGAATTTTATGTGCCCTTCAGGAAGCAATTTGTTCATCACTAGAAGACTACAACAAGCAAATTGAACAGTTGAAGCAGGATATGAATGACGCCACACATGGTGCTGAAAACATCAGGCATGATATAAGTGCTTTAGCACAATGATACACAATCATAGATCATAACGAAGAGTGTGGGGTACTATGATATTTCTCATTATGTTGGTTGCAGTGAATTATTGCAATGTAGTTCCAAAATATTGGTCTAACACTTGCTGCATTATCCCATTAATTGAGAGGACAGCCTATGCTACACCTTGGCTGTAGGAGGGTGGCATCAAGAAGGGCATCCAGCCATCAAAACTTTGTCATTTGTAATCAGTTGGATATTAGTTTAGGATCCATGTCTCCAATGACTTTTTGGGTAGTAGATCGAAGAAAATGAAGTTACAATTATTGCTGCTGTGATGCGAATAAAAATGTGTGCTTTTTTTTTTTCTTAATCTATTCTAAAAGCTATCAAATATTACTTGCACAATATTGCAGCTTAAGGTTCGAACTAAACTTTTACTATTATAGTGCTGTATTTGATGGTTTTGGTATGGTATATTTGGAAGCAAATTTCCTTGTTCTGTGTGCAGTCCATGCATGTTTCGTGTGTGGCACACTGGGAATTGCTTTTCCATGTGCTCAAGTTCTGTCCTGTTAGTAAGGACTTTCTTATAATACTTATGCTTTTAGACAAAGTGGAACCCAACAATTGTCTGAGACATTTAGGCATGGGTTTTATTACTTTTTCTGTAACTCTTTTTGATAGTTGTAAATTGAAACCTTCGCAGACGTCTGCTAAATGATTGTTTTCTTCACATGGTTGCAGGAATCATGGCAAGGGGTTTCATGTCAGTTGGAGTGATGGCACCCTTTTATGTCTTTCCATGTGGTCATGTCTTCCATTCAGATTGTCTTATAGCTCATGTTACTCTATGCACAAATGTGACTCAAGTAAGTTTCATTGAGGGCTTAACTATGTTTTTGAACCTGTTCTTTCAATTGCTTCTAAGCTTTTCCTGGTTAGGCAGGCTTATCTTTCAAGATTTAGGCAAGGATTACTTCATTGGTTTTAGATCTATGGCCAAGAAAAAGTCTCGTCTGAATTTCGAGAGTTCTCTTTTGTAATTTGCCCAAAGAGTATCTAGATGGGTAGCTTTTCTTGGGCATTTTGGACCTCATGAATCACTTGAAAATCTTTGAGAGGTTGCATGTGATAGTATTCTATGATTTCTCCTTGCAACTTGATTGTTCTTCGATCCCAGAGTGGGTAGGCATTAATAATTTTTTCAGATTATTATTTTTTTTGGTTCATTTGGATCGCTTCCTGTACATCACGAATGCCTGTAGTTGATTTCAGTACCTCGTCAAGTTTTAAATACTAATGAGGTAGTCGAATGTTATGAGCTTTAGACAATTATGCATATATGTTTTACTCCAGAAGTTTACTTTCAACTGGGTGGGAATTATTGATGTTAATAATGTGCCTACATAATTGTTGTTTGGGTATGGATATTTCTGCACGTGCACTTCCTCTCATCTGGTACATTGTCGCTGATAATGTTTCATGAGATGTACTCTTGACATGACTTTATTTTTCCTGGGTGCACACCCGCATGTTGCATCTGGCTATTATATGTATGTGCGTACACATTTACTTAGGATTTTAAAATTTTAAGTTATTAGGTCAAAATTCTATAGTATTCCTATAAGATATTTAGTTGAAACTTATTAATTCTTTTATAAAAGGCTAAATTGTTTGGAGTATATCGTACTCAACTTAGAATTTAATTTGTTTTTTGTCGATTAAGAAGATGAATAAATATATTAAATGCACTTACAAACCATTAAATACACCTTACAACAGACCAATCAGCTTTGCCATTTGGTGCTCCTTGACAGTACACTTGGCAAAAAAGCTTGTTATTGTATGTATAGTAAGAATAGATGAAGCTGCACTCTCTTAATTTTCATAAAATTATTGTCATCTTTATTTGCTTTGTTGCTTGTGGTTTGCCATGCAAATAGTCTTTTAATGTGATTCTTTAACTGTTCATGCAGGCAGAAAACATACTTGTGTTGCAGAAACAGTTGTCTTTACTTGGGAATCCTCCATCTTATATGAATGGTCACCATATAGACAATGGATCTGTCAGCAGTTCAAACACAGTTGAGAAGGTAAATCTTCCATTTTTCTTGTTTCAGAGAGGATATTAGCTATATTTGTATATTATTACATCACACAAACTTTAATCTTTTGAATTTCCTCGACTTCAAGTGAAAGCCAAGTGTTTCTCTTGTGCATTATTTCTTTCATTTGGTTGTTTTCTTGTCTTTCTCGGCTTTGTACTTTTATCGCAATGATCTACTTCTATTAAGCACTATGTTGTTTTTTAATCGTGTCTATTGTTTTCAGATCCGTTCCCAACTTGACGATGCCATTGCTAGTGAATACCCTTTTTGTGGAGATCTGATGATACGAAAGATATCCTTGCCATTTATCCTTAGGAAGTAGAACAGGTGGCTTCATGGGAGATAAAGCCACAGTTGGTTAGCCAGAGAAGTTTGCCTTTACAAATTTAATATTGTCTGATATTTGATCTCTGATGAGTTGTGTCAAATTTTGGAAGCTTGTAGGTGTTTAATTTGTGACAAACAATCTCACTTGCACCTGCTTACCTGAGTCAATGTGTAGATAACGATGATCAGTGTGGAACTTGTACAGTACTTTGATAGTTGTCACTCTTTCTTTCTTCTATCATTGGAAGAATTGTGGCTATTGTGTGACATTGTAACCCAAATGTTTATCCTCATACCTTGTTTAAAAATTTTCCAGTGAATCGACATCTTATGCTAGAAAACAATTGAAAGACAATACTTAGACAAATCATTTTAGAATAAAATTTTGTCAAAACCACTTGGGGATATAGATGGGATGACCAGGATTTGTGAATCATTTGTTCTTGATTGAATTAACTAACTGTGGCAAATAGCTTGCATATTTTTCAAACAATTCTATGACTGTTCACAAAAAAAAAGCTCTACACTATTTAACCTTCAAGAGAGGTGGCTGGTTTTGCTGTTCTGGGCATTAGGGATTGGAGTGACAATTTAACAAAGATGATGGGCCTTTCATGCTGTAGTTTTTCTCTGATCAGAAGTAAGAAGACTGTTTTGGGATGACATCCATGAGGCTGAGCACAAATGCGGCTCTTTTTTTTAGCAGCTCGTCTGCCAGGAGATGGATCAGAATTCCCCTTGATCTCTTGGTTTCTGCAGCTGGTGTGGTGCCACTCTCGAATATTTTCTGGAAGAGATCTAGGGCCTTCTCCTTTGCTGTCTGGCTCCCTTTCTCCAACACATCAAGAATGGCGCCGAGACCATTGTTTTCTACTATCAGCAAGGCTGCATGTGACCTTGTGTCTGGTTTCTCGACCAGGGTGTCCAAAGCAACAATGGCAGCCTCAGCTGCCTCGCTTTTGGTGTCTTTTAAAGTGTGAAGCAGTGGTTTTATGGCGCCGGCTCTGATGAGGCAGAAGTTGTTGCCGGTGAAGCAGGAGGAGCCATGGATGGAGCAAGAGATGTCATCTTTGTTGCCACTTGATGAGCAGCATAGGGAGAGGCTAGACAGAGCTCGCATGAAACCCAGTTGGGTGCGATAATTGTCTCTTATGGTGGCTGTCTGAATTGTGGAGTGGGAAAGTTGAGCCAGAGCAATGGCAGTTCTTTGCTTAGCAAGGGAGCTTCCTCTGGAGAGGACCCGTATGAGAGATGGGTAGAGCTCCGCCTGTTCCCCTATTTGCCTCTGAAGCTCTGGCTTGCTCAGTTCTGTGTACCGCAAAAGTGCAGCAAGAGCATTTTCCAAGAGGGAGCCACTGGGAGTGGCCATTGCTCTGCTACTGCTACCATGCCCGTGGTGGTTTCCTTCTTCCATGGTGCATATCACTTCCCGGATGGCCTTCAATGCTTCGGACCTACTGAGTATGTCGTCCACACCTTGATCATCAATGGGCAGTAAGCTGATGATTCCGGCTGCTGTGGATCTCTCCTCCATGTCCCGAGAGCAAGTAAGGATGCCTACCAGTGAATGAATGCAAGTCTCCTTGGCTGGGGATGGTGGAAGAGGGACGCCTCCTGGATCTTGTCCTATGAAATATAAGAGCTTTAGAGCCTGGTGGCGCGCATCTTCTCGTCCATTGTAAAGACAGCAGAATAGATGGGCAATTGCCTCATCATCTGATCTTACAATGCTTCTGCAGGTCTCTGATACGTTGCAGATTGCAAATATGAGGCTTAAAAACCGAGCTTTGATTTCTGGGTCACATGTCATTGAGTGGCGGAGAATGAGATTGATGATATGCTGGGACTGGAGCTCTAAAAGGTAAGTGTTTGTCTCAAAGTCAGAGAGCTGCGTGGATCGAACCAGGCAAGTAAGTATCTCGGTTGCCACTTGCTGGGAAGATTGCCCATAGTTGAGGGCACAGACAAGGGCGGGAATGGTTTCAGTTTCTGCTATAAATCTTTTGGCCATTCTTGGATAGATTGATAGCTTCTTTATCAGTTGAAGGCATGCAGATCTATCGGCTGGAACACCGGAGGCCAGTGCACGTACAAGAGAGCTAACAAACTCTTTCTGATCCAGGGTCTCCAAACTGCTTTCTGATAGCTGCATCTTTGTGAGCTCTGCGGCCATGGAAGCTTGAGTCTCCAAAGGCCCTGGTAAATGAACAAACTAAGTAATCAATTTAAGGTCTTTTCAGCTCATTTGAAAATTATACTAGCTGCGGGGGACGATTTATTTTATGATGATATACCTTTATTGAACCTAATTAGGAATGGCTGTAGATGTCCTGCTTCAGCCATTTTGATAACAAAGTGAACATATGAGGACAGGTTTTGTATCACCTTGTGTGCTCTTTCTGATATTTCTTGATTGGGGTTTTGAAGAATAGATACCAGGAAAGGAATGCAGTGGCTAGTATTTCCTATCTTTTCTATTACCGTGTCTATCTCTGAAACTTGAGCTATAATTTCAATGGCATCTGTTTCAGGCATGGTTGTGTAGAACATCTTCACAATACGTCGTACAGTTCCTGCTTCTACTATAGCTTCCTGCAAATTTCATGAATGGTCAGTATTCCTTTACAAATATGCAAATGTTTCTACTTGAACAAGCAATATGATTGTATATTATACCTTGGCTATATCTGAATGATGGGCCAGATAGCAGAGGCATTTTAAAGCAGCCTTAACTGTGTTCTTATCTTCTGATTTTAGCGATTCAACAATCTTGGGAATGACTTTTTTCTCTGCTATCACTGTCCTGAACTGTGGTGCCTCAAGAAGACTCTGAAGGTCGTCCACGGCTTTGCTTATCTTAGTGAGATCATCAGATTTCAAGTATTCAAGTGATGTGTTGAAGTTGGTTTCCATGTTCCTCTGTTTCCATTCTTGTATGGAATTTCGAAGGGAGATATTGGGCGTCAATTGTAGGGATGTTAGCTCCAATTTGCAGATGGGGCAGGTCTTTTCCCCTCGGGCGAAATACTGTTGGATTGCATTTTGCTCAAAACTATGCCCACAAAAAATGGCAACGGGTTCCTTCATGACCATTTCAGTCAACGGACAGTTGAAGGCGCTTACTGGTTCTTGCCTGCTAGTGGCTGGTCTATCATCCTGCAATAGCTGTATCAATTGCGAGAGCTGGAAAGCTTCTGCTTGCATCTTTTGAGCTTCCATCTCTTCCTTCTCCCGCTTAATCTGCTCTACCGTGCTTTTTGCCGAGACAAAATTGGCTCCCACACCAAGAGCAGTGGCAATTGTTTGTATGAGCTCAATGTTTTGCTCCCGGCTTCTACCGTTTTCAGCTAGCACTTTGTTCATCTCGGCAGCTATCCTTTCTGTATTGGCTGCCATTTTGAACTCCATTGTGCCCATGCCCTGCACTAGCTGATCAAATTCTGATTTCAAACGCAAGTTCCCCCCAAGATTTGAAGCGGCTCCTATCAAGGAAACTGTTGTAGCAATCTCAATGGCTAGCTTATCCATTTGGGAGAGCACACACTTGCAGTTTAGAAGGAGACTGACATAGCTTCTACCTGTGTTCTTTTCAATTATTTCAGAGGCGTTCTTGAGGTGTGAGTCTAGTTTCTCCAGCATTGCTTTAATGCTTTCTTCTTGTGCAGCTGTTGCATCAATTCTTTTGTCTTTCAGAGCCTGAAGAAGAGCTTGGATCTCTATCACATACTTGGAGAATTTCTGGAAGCTCTCCCCATCAACCATTACATCCTTGGTATTAGACAAGAAGGTCACCGTAGACCTCACGACATTGTTGCAAAGCTCCTGAATTGCATCAATCAAGAGATCCATATTGCTTCAGAGAGCTCTAATGAAATCTTACTTGGTAACTATACCTACACGTATCTGGAGAGGAAGTCCCTGGAATTCCAACCCAGTTCGTTCAATGGTCAACATCTGCTCTATTTGGGATACTTCTGCAAGTGCTCAAGCATGCCCCCATTTCAGCTATTATCAAACACTTCCTGGAAGTCAACTCTTCCAAGTTGGTAAGGCCTTTCATGGGAGCCAATACATAAAAGGAAATTGCGGCATAGAATCACTCACCTATGAAGTTTTACAGATTATAACCTCCTTCAACACAAGCTTGGAATTTCCTTGCCAATAGACATGAGGCTGTTGCACTCGGACCACTCGGAACAGCCAGCAGAGAAGAGGAAGGAATGGAACCAGGATTGTCGAAAGTAGAAGAGAGGTAGGAGTGGGCATGAAATGAAGTTATTATAATCAGTAATGGAGGAAGGAAGAGGGAATGGAAGTCGTTCCAAATTCTAGGTGATTGAATAAATGGGTGGATTGAAGAAGATGCCTGGCAAGCGCTTGGGTCCCAACGAAAAAAAATGGGACGACTTTTAATCAATCCTTGTCTCTATGTATGTGCGGGAAGTGGAAAATATATATTTGCTTTGAAGCAGTCTTAACTGTCTGCGGCCCCATATATTAGAAAAGGGTTTTTTTCATATACATATATATATATATATATATTATTATTATTATTATTTTATTATACTACCGGCTTGTGAGAGAGTTCATAATTACAAGAAAATGATAAAGTTGTCAATAGGTAGTAAATGGGCTCTCTGATTTAGATCTGAGCCGACAAACCAAGAAAAAAATCTAACGAGTCCTGAATTAATTTTCTTTTAAAAAAATTATGGTTGATGGTGAAATAGCCTACCCCACAAGGTCGGGGCTAGCCGACCTGGCTGACCGTGGCTAGGGCTGGCAAGATCTCCTGCCCTGGTTGTGGTAAATGGCCAAAACCAGCCACCACTAGCCATGGACATCTGTAGTTTTAAATACTATATTGTAGCACCCCCTCGATCTTGTATACTGTCCTCTGTCCTTAAACCCAGTAAGGTTTAGGCCTTCTTATCATTGTAATCCATGCCCGTCTTGTTTATAATAAATTTTAAAATAATTGGTTTTTTCTTAAAAATTATGATATTAAATAGTATTTAATTAAGTATAAAATATGAAATATGTTTTTAATTATTAATAAAATATTTTACTTGTAATTTTAAAATTTGGCTCAACATAATTCTACTTAAGTGAATCAAATATATTTACCTGCTATATATATATATATATATATATATAAATGTGAAAAAGTATATGAGAGATTTCCTTGTACCTTGGAATAGCCAGCTAAGTCAACTTCCATATAGATGGCTACTGAGAAAGAGAGCTGCAATGGAATCGATTTTCATGCACAAAAGTGAGCGAACCTGTCAGGTAAATGCGTAAGCGTGTGGGACGCATATTTTAGAAATGGCTATAGCGTCATATCATCGTTGTCATAACTTAGTTGTCACCACTGATGTGGGAGGTTTAAAGTTTAACAAGGTTGATTTTAGTGCAGGTAGTGCAATGTGTACGTTTGCGGCATGTTTGTTTTTTTTTTTGGGTATTGTTGGTGATATCACTGCAACGTCAAACAGTTTTCTTATGTGAGGGAGGAATATATCTAAAGTCTTACCAATTACCAAGTGCTTGACCCTTGCGAACTATTCAGCTCCAGTTATGCTCTATTTGATTGAAAGCTTTTCTGGGCAAATTTGTTTTGGCCTATTTGGCATGTTCTAGTCGCGAGAAAGTGATTGAACACTTGGAGAAATATATGAGAAAGTGATTGGAACATTGAACTTAGTAAATGAGAAGCCACATTAATGAGGCCGATAGAGAAGGCAAGTCAGCTACCATCTCAAGCCCACTTTTCTTTTGGGCTGTTTTATTACACTTGCCCAAAATAAGATAGTAAAAGGATAAACTCTCTAATACAAATGGGAAATTCTATTTTGATTTTTTTGGTTGGTGAGAAAATCTGGCATAATTACCAAAAAGAAGAAAAGTTGTGAATTGTTTTAAATATTCCGATTTAAGTGAGGGATGGATTTAAATAAAAAAAGAAAATTACTAAAAATAAGTCTGGTTTGACCTAAAACACGTTGGGCCCTGCCAGTATGGGGTGGCCCCAGCTGCCTGATCTTGACCACCTCCGCCTTGAAGCATAGGAAAGCCATTGGCTCAGGGTGTTGGTTGCCCCGCCTTAGGTCGGCTGATCTAGGAGTCCAAATTTGACTCCAAGTTGTACTATCTAAATTGATGCACCGAAAAAAACAATCCAAAATGGTACATTAAAATTAACCATATTTAGAAATCAAGTTGTAGCCTCTTTTGGGAATAAAAAAATAAAAGGAATGGGTGGATTGATTGGTGGAGAAGAAAATTTACGATTTGGCTTAGTACTAGTTTTTAGAGGGAGGGGGCTTTGATGATGCCCTCGAGTGACACAGTTGTACAATATAATGACCCACAACCTAAAGTGTAAATAAATAAGCCTATATTATTTTTCAAAAAATGATTAATTAAGTTAGAGATTAATTATTTATTCTTACTTATAAATAAGATCTTGTCTCGTAAATATTAGATGTGAAACTAAATTAAAAAAATTTTTAATCTATGCAAATTAAATTTTTTTTATTTTTAAAATTTTTATACTTGGTCAATTATTAGTCCTAATTTATGTGGTTTTTTTTACCAGTGATTAATAGAATTGCCAACTTTTTTAATTTAATTTATTGATTAATATGGAACTAGGTTGTTTTGAGAGTATTGGTGATGCCATGTGTAACGGACGTCAGGCTGGGGTAAAATTTTTCGCCCCCAAACACTCCCCGTTCGGCGTATTCCCCACCTGGGAACACCAGC
>JAVDBV010002658.1:0-20750 GCA_032619315.1 Piper longum
CCGACCTAACCGGGGCCTGTAACATGCCGGTTTGGTTCACGAGGGTGAACCGGATTTGGGGTGCTACATATGTATTCAGTGACTAAATGTTTAATATTCTGTTATACTTTTATTATATTTGAACTGATGTGAGGTAATGAAAAGCATGACAGTATGATTAAATGTTAAGAAATAATGTCATGATGTGAATAATGAATAGAGGGCATAGGTGGTCTTCATCTTAAGACGCCGAGAGTAGATCCGGGTCGGCTTAACCAAATCTAGTAGCTTAGCGAACGGTTCAGTCGCCGGTAGCATTTCCGGGTCGGTTCAAGGGTGAGCCGAGTCGGGGTGTTACACATCCCCCTTCCCTGAAGACGCCAGCAGATATATGTACATATCTGCCCGTGTTTATCTTGAAGTCCCCAAGATACTCTTTAGATCTAATTCATCTTTATCTCTAAGGATGTTGCCTTATCCAATTCGTCATTGGATAGTAGATCCCGAATCTTGCCATGATCGTTAACTTCAAGTTGGCTGCACCGCTGGCCTCAAGCTCCACCCATAGATCGACCAATTCCAGCAATCGAATACAAGAGTTCCACCCTCTCGGTGCTGTGGCAATTTCCGACCAGAAAGCCGGAACTCGAGTACCGCTACACATCGGCACTCGACACCTTACGGGACTGGGTACCGCTCCAAATACCGATATCCAGTTACCGATCACGCTCCAAAGTATCGCTATTGGGTACCGGTCACCACTCTTGCGTACCGGTACTTGCTACTGATAGATGCTCCATCACGCACCATGTACTGGGACCGTCCTCGCTCGAACATGCTGACCACTCCAAATACCGGTACGTGCTAGCGCTAGCTCTCGGTACAGCTACTGATCACCACACGCGCTACCCGTACCTGGTGCAACCTAGTGCTGCTACACGTATCGATCACACCGAGACTTGGTACCGCTAATTGCTTGATACCGCTCAACATGCGTTGGCACTGGTGATCAACACACCTAGTCCTCGCTCAGTACACCTGATCTGTCATGCATGACCCATGCTCGTGACACCTAGCCGATGGTGCTCGGTCATCTGCACCCGGCTACCGCTGCATCACGAACTAGTACCCGTCATGAGGTCTCTTGGTCCCGCCACGGCCCCATGCTCGATACACATTACCGATACATAGCCGGCATGGACTGCCGCTCCCGACAATCTTGTACACCAGGTTCCACATCTACAACTCAATACGGATTAATGTGGTAAATTGTTTTCACCACCGAGATGGCTCCAACCACTCCTCTTGGGCAGGGGAACCCTAGAAATAACTACCAAATCCTAGTCTCGTCTCGTCTCATGGACTAGACCTGTGACACCGACCATCCTACTCACTAATTTTGCATCCTAAAGTTTTATTATGGGCAATTTTACTTAAGTAAGGTAGTTTTTCTTCAAACCCATAACGGTTATTATTTGAATGAATTGATGCCGACCATAAAATAAATTCCTTTCATCAATCAAAACTGATGATGGATATTTTCTCCCACCAAGGTGCGCAAGAGTAAACCACCTTAGGTACTTAAAGCCCGCCGGGAGCGGGTGCCCTGGCATTTCCAACTCCTTTTTTTACTAATTCGACTTTTTTTTTGTATTTAAAAAGTTTTTTTTTATTAAAATTTGCTTGGTTGACGTAAAAGTAATACTAAATGATATAAAAATTTAAAATAGTCGACCTTTCAAAATAATTATAATTTATATATTTAATATAAAAATACTTTTATATTTATTATTTTATATACAAATAAAATATAATTGTATTTAAATATTTACATAAAATGATCGTGATTATTTTAAAGTGGATCACTCATTGCTTCATGTGCAACCGATTTCTTGCCTTTTTAAAAATAAAAAAAGATGAATTTTTTTCTGCACACGAGATAAGTAATTAATTATAAATCATAATTATTTTAAACATAATACACAATAAACATATATTTATTTTCTATAAAATATACAAAATCTATACTACTTTTTTTTTTTGAACGAAGATATACATCACTTATAGTAAGGTTGAATGGTTTAAATTTTTCATATCATTTATATTTTTTATGCTAACCAAATATAGTTAAAGAATATAACCTAATTTATTAAAATAATAGAGAGGTTTTTTCCAGTATTTTCTTGTGAGAGAAATATTTTATTGTCAAATTATGATAGATTTAAAGAACTATATAATACAATAATTATTGTTTGTTTGATTCAAAGATGTCTTCTTTTTCTTATAGTTATTTTTGTTCTTTTTCATATTATTTTTTTGTTTTATGATTCTTTATCGTACATTGTTATTATGTTATCGTTTCCCCCCCAACTTTCTTCTTCCATGCCTATTAGTGGAGGCCATATCCCCAATAATAATACATGCTTTGAAAAGAAAATTACTAAACTTGCCTAAGTAAAGTGTTCGATAGGATAAACAACTACAAATTTGTTAATAAACCATTAATCTCATCTTTAAGAAGAAGAGTACTAATATATGGTATAATAAGGCCTTCGGCCTAATCAGTACCCACTAAATGTTCTTAAAAATTTTTTTATAGGTATATGAATATGTTATTTACAACAAATAAATTCATATCATTTATATTTTTTTATACTAACCAAATATAGTCTAAAAATATAACCTAATTTACTAAATACTAGAGAGGTTTTTTTTAGTATTTTTTGGCTAGAGAGAAATAGTTTATTGTCAAATTGTGATAGATTTAAAGAACTATATAATACAATCAGATTTGTTTGATTCAAAGTTGTCTTTTTATTCTTACGGTTATTTTTATTCTTTTTCATATTATTTTCTTTTATTTTATGAATCATTCTTTGTTATTATGTTATCATTTTCCCCCTAATTTTCTCCCTAATAATAAAATCACTAAACTCGCTGGAGTAAAGTGTGCAATAAGATAAATGGAAAACTTAACTTTGCACAACTAATTTGTTAATAAACCATTAATCTCATCTTCAAGAAGAAAAGTACTAATATACGGTATAATAATAAGGCCTTTGGCCTAATCAGTACCCACTAAATATTCTTTAAAAAAAATTTATAGGTATATGAAAGTGTTATTTACAACAAAAAAATAACAACAAAGTAAAAGTAATAATAAAAAAAATAAAAAAAATAAAAAAAAAAAAGCGAGACAGACTAGCGGCCAAAGGCATGGCGGGGAACGGCGTGGCGGGGAAGAAAGAATAGCATGAGCTAAAAAGCAGGAACGCGAATCGGTCGCCCCCCTCCCCTCCCGATTCCTATTGATGATAGATGACATACATCATGCTCCTCCCCCGTCCCTTCTTCTTCTCACTCCCCTTCCGAGCTTCTCGTGTCTCCTCCTCCCACCACACCACCGTCGCCATGGCCGCCGCCGCCTCCAAGCCGCTTCTGCGAGGCGTCGTCTTCGACATGGACGGCACACTCACCGTCCCCGCCATCGACTTCCCGGCCATGTACCGACACGTTCTCGGCGACGACGAGTACCGCTCCGTCCGGGCCACGAGCCCCGACGGCATCGACATTCTCCACCACATCGAGTCGTGGAGCCCTCACAGGCAGCGCAAGGCCTACGAAACCATCGCCGACTTCGAGCGCCGGGGTCTTGAGCGCCTCCAGATCATGCCCGGTTACTCCATTTGTCTTTGTCTTTTCATTTTCTATATGATTTCGCATTTTTTGGAGGGAGATTGATTGAATTGATTGGTTGGTAACTTGATTTGAGCTGGTTGCAGTTTTGTTTCTGGTCGATTTTTTTTTTCTGTGTAAATTGTCTTCATTGGCAGTTTGGCGTAGCATTTACCGAATGAATGTGTGACTCTGCCATTTTTTAAAAAAAAAAATTTCTTTGAATTGGTTCATCGTTGGTAATTAATCAAACATTTACTTGGTTAAATCAGCTAATATGCATGGATGTATGTTTTATTGGATTTAGAACGTTCATTGAAGTGCCTAATCCAAAATATGTGAAGTTTATAGTGTTTATTAACGTAGATCCTAGACTAGAAACCATGCTGAAGCTTCCTCTTCCTCTTCCAAATAAGTGGAGAAGAAAATAAGAGGAGCTGAAGGTAGAGAAGAAAGGATGATTAAAATCTTAAAGGGGTGTATTCTGGGAAGAGTTGGAAGGGAGCACATTGTTAAAATTAAGTTGAATTGCGAGAGAGATTAACAGCAAAAAATTAGCTTGGACAATGATAATGCAGGACGAGCAATAAGTAATGTAGAATACTAGCGACCAAGAACAAAGTGATTATTAAGTGTTCTTTTTATAAGGGTTGCTTTGAGAAAGGTGTCCACAATTTGCTTTATTGATTCGAATGCTAAAGGAATCACTCAATGACAAAAATTTTAGGGGGTTTCACAGCATAACTGGCATAAATAATCGCAGACATTTTCTTGATGCTGAATCATTTCTTTGACAGGTGCAACTGAAGTTTGCAAATTTCTGGATTCCAGGAAAATAAGGTATTAATAACACTGGGAATGTACCTCTCTCAGTGTATGATATTATCTTTTAGTGATTGTGTTCTACGTGAATTTACTTTTTTTTTTTTCTTGCTTGTTTGCAAGCTTTAATATTTCTATTTGTTTGTGATACCTGATGTTTAATGCTTGCTGCATGTAGACATGGATTAGTTGCGTGTTTTTTATGTCAACCATTGTTTGCTTCTTTATGTGCTATACTTTAGATTATGCAAAGAAATACTCACAAAAAGAAATTAAATTAAAATTAACGTAAAATAGGAGAAGTTTATTTTAGGACAATTCGTGAATTGAGTATATTTTAGGATGCCCAATTTTGTTGCTTGTCCTGGTACTGCCCAGACTATGAGGTTTGGAACCACCTAAGAAGCATTAACTACGGCTTTCACTTTTCTTTTTGCCTCCTGTAGAGGTTAAATTTTGGAACAACCACTGGAAAAACTGTGTTAGTGTAAAGCTTTTTCTGTAAATATACTTCTATGTAGTTAAATCTCTCTTTTGCTACTTCTGGCAGGCGGGGCTTAATTACTAGAAATGTAAAGGCAGCAGTTGATTTGTTTCATCAACGAATTGGGGTAACTATGCAGATTATATTTTTCAAGTGCATAGGAACATATTACATGCTATATTAAGGCCATTTGTCCATATATTAGTAGGTTTTTAGCGAGTATTATAATTAGGACATCCCTTTTACCAGTACTGATTCATGTTTCCCTTCTCATTTTCAGTTGGAGTTCAGCCCGGCTTTGAGCAGAGAATTCCGTCCTTACAAACCTGATCCAGCTCCACTGCTTCACATATGTTCAACATGGAAAATTCGCCCAAATGAAGTCATAATGGTTGGCGATAGCCTGAAAGATGATGTAAGTGTATTTGTTATTTACTGGATTCTTGTTGTTCATTTTGATCATTTAAGAATCTTATCTAGAAGGACATACATAATTGTAGTGAAAGAATGTGAATGAAATTGAGGTTCATATTTTAACTGTTCTTCCTTTAACGAAATACAATATTATAAAAGAACATTTGAGCGTCTCTTCATGTCGTTGGAGTCGATTCTATTTTGATACTTATATCATTCTGCATGGTCACCCTTCTTGAGCAACATTGGAATATAGCTTTCATGATGTTTAGGTCCAATATGAGATAAAAATATGTTATTGTACTTTAAATAGCTTTAATATTTGCAGTTCCGGTGGTTAAACATGGAACATTTGATTCGGAAGTGCCCCATTGTGTTATATCTGTAGGTAGCTTGCGGCAAGCGAGCTGGGGCATTTACATGCTTGCTTGATGAAACTGGGAAGTACAGCGCAACAGATTTTTCTGCTTCTGACCTACATCCAGATTTCATACTTCCTTCATTGGTAGAGTTGTCGCCTCTTTTGGAGGAGAAGTTTGAGTTGGATTCACAAGTCAACTGCATTCAACAGGGGTAGAAAATTTTATAGTGGTTATCTCAAAGTCAAGGCTTGCATGGTTTCATTATCTCCATGCAGTTAGTAATATTGGCAATCATCTTAATTACGTTCTCATTGAAGCCAGCCGCCTAGTGTAAGTGTGAAGATCTAGGGTATGATATACAGAACCAGTCTGATTGCTCTGAAATGGTGGTTGTGGATGTTACACAACTCACATTTAGGGCATGATATTCTTTGTGATTAGGTTTGGATATTGCGTCATTGTTTTGACTACACAATCCTAGCCTATTCACATTTATCATTGTAAAATGTACTTGCGTTCATGTGAGTTGAAATTGTAGATGAAACTGATGCTATTATAGTAATTGATTTTTCTTCACGAGATTGGCAGATTAAACTGTCATCTATTTTACAAGAAAATTATAATTGCATCTGTGCAAGTTGCAGCTGGTAATACTTGAACATTGTTTTTGCTCTTCATGGCCAGAAAACATCTTGGGCGAATGAACGTATTTATGAACTCAAGGGGATAATATCACTTTTTATCCTCCGGAACTATGTCATTAAGTGCAATCAAATAGATTAGTAGCAACGAATCTATTGCAGGGCACTAGTTTTGTAGACATTCAAGCATGCATTGAGCTCAAAAAAAACTGTAGCTCTAGTTTGTTAAATGAACACTTGAACCCGAATGCGAAGTATACATCATCATTCGTCAAGATAAATATACTAAACCAAAGATGGCCAAATTACACCAGCTGTATATAGAGCTGTCTGCCCAAATCACAATGTTGAGCCAAAACAGTAAGAATGATAAATGAATTGAGAACAATGACAGCCCAAACACATCTAAACACGTCTTAATTAAAGCTCAAATGAGTTATCCTCTTCTAGTATTCTAGCAGCAGCGGCCTCTTCATCTTCATGAACCAGAAGATAAGGGTTCTTCTCCATGGGTTGGAAATCATGAAAAACAAACAAGTAGAAAAGGAGACTGGCCAATTCAGATGCAGCATTTCCTATCCATCTGTACCTGTATGTTACGACAGCCACAATGGCCGAAACAACAATTCTAGTGAAGTACAAGTAAACAACCACCACCACATAGAACTTCTTAAACAGAGTTAACTTGGCAAGGTTTCTAGCAGCCTTTCCATCAGTCTTAGAGGCCTCACGCAAGCTTCTGATTGACCATATAATTGGGAAGAACACTGCACAACAACAAACAATGTCAATGAGCAAGAAGATCTGGTTCCATGTTATCCAATCCTTCTCTGTCGGCCCTCCCTCTCCAATCACAACAGAGGCTATGTTCTCCACCACTTGAAGGGGTATCACAACTACAAGAAGGTTCTTCTCTCTTTCCTGCAAAAATGGTTTGATGAATGACCAGCCGGTGCCAATGAGGATGATCACAGCGAACAAGGTTACACCTTTGAAGAAACCAAACACATAAAATGCAATGTCCCAACCGTGTGGGGTGCCGGTTCTCTTCACATAAAAGGTGTCTTCGGATGCGCAGATCATCTTCAATGCCTTGAACATAAGCAAAGCCGCCATTATGATATGGAGCTTATGCACCGTCTCTCTCTTTTGTATGCATACATAGATCCATGTAACAAAGAAGCAAACATAGACAAGGAAAAAGAGAAAGTAGAGCATGGGCAACTGGGTCTGTCCTGCTGGGAGGAAATCTTTCTCCCCACCCTCTATGTTATACATCTCTGTGTGAACGTCCATTGAAACCATGAATTCGGGTTGGCAGTTGCCAAAGATGAGGCTATATTCGTCTGGCTCGTCCACAATGATTGATCCCTTGTAAGACGTATTCAAAGATAGTTGCTCAAAGATGAAGACCCGTTTCACAAAATGGCTTGAGACAAGGCAGAAATGGTATGCATATTCGGATTCGTTGAAAATGCGGAAGAAGGAGGCCTCCCTCAGCAAGACAAACCCCATGAGAGAGGGATTGAGCTCTGTGTTGGTTAACCTGTCCCTCCACGACACACCTTTGATGGAGATATCTACCCGGCCGTCGTGGGAGAAGCCGAAGCGCTCGAACAAGATCATGGGTCTGGCATCCTCTTTGATCTCTACATTCTTGATCTCGGCCAAAACTAGAGGGATGCTTGATAAGGCAAGGATAATTACATACGGGCAGCAGTAATGGTCTCTCATTGTGATCCGATGTCTTTCTTGGTATGTCTGAAACTCCCAACATGTACAAGTTTTGGGTGAGGCATGGTTGGTTCGTGTGGAGAACCGGTAAAAACTGAATATCCGTTTTGCATGGCGAGAGTCATGGAGAGCAACTAGTTTGCATTGAATTTTTGTCAGATAAAAGTTATTCGACCTTAGTTTGTTTACAAGATAACTCAAACCGTATTTAGGTACATATATAACACTACGAAAATGTGCGAGTGTATGAGGCGTAGTACTTATATATCTTTGTTGATTTGTCTCTCTTTTGCCTCCCTCAACGCGGCCATATTGATCAAGCTTTCCTTCCTGGAAACGAATGTCGGAAAGTAGCAGATGATCTGATATATGCCATGAATTATGTATAGACAGGACCATCTTAATTTGCATCCTCAAATTCTGTCCTCAAGTGATAAAAAATCGGTGCCCCTTCGTACATGCCTCTAAATTGCATCGCCTGCGAAACGTCTAGATCAATATCTTCCTCGCATATCCGTACAAACTCCAACCTCTTCATGAGCTAACTAGGAACCAAACGTTTGGGTAGAACCTTCTTTCTGTACATGCTGCTTTTCCAGAGTACTCAGTATTGAAGATTTTTTTGAGTCACGGCACAACTGTCAAGTCTCATTTGAACTCTCAGCAAAGCTATTGCTTTTGTCATGACTAGAGCCCAACGTTAATTTAAAGTATTTGCTTTGAAGTAGCATAATACCTATATTCACCGCACTTGTTCAACCTTTGCTAAACCGGGTCAGGTGGCCACTAGCAATGGCGTTTCGAGCTATCAATGGCCAGTTAACTAAAATTCTTGGCAACCCAAAGATCATGAGCTGATCTCAGATGTCCATTTGTCACTTCCAGATTAATTGGTATATATATATATATATATATGATCATCCACCTCTTATTTTAATCACCCATTACCCAAAATAGCTTCCCACCGCCTCATATCTCGTATATGATAAGATCAGCTAAACTAATAAACTACTAGCAATATATTGATCAACCTAAAGAATTATAACCAAGTGTTGGAAACAGATTGGCCCAAAGCCGCTTTCTATAAAAGCATAACATCAGCAAAGGGACTGAGTACTCTTCTTCTCCACATTACCAAAATATGTGACTCTCACAATCGTACATATGATGATTGGGAATGAGAACACACAAAAGGAAAGCCACCCCACATCTAGTACCTACACATAAGCAGCTTAATTACGTGTCTCATGACTTGCTTGTCCCCTTCATTAGATTAAGCTCAAATAATCAAAGTAAATCTTCGCATTGTGGATCATATTTTTAGTACATATTATTATCTAAAAATATATATCAAACCCTGAATATGACACGGCATGCATTCACCTACGGACTATGTTCTATAACCACACAAGTTTGATTTTTTGAACCCTTTGCTGAACTGTGGAGGCACACGGCACTTAGTAACAGAAAATGGAATTGTTTACTTCTATGGTTACATGTGTAGGCATATATCACTTGTTTACTTCTAACAGAAAATGGAATTGGAACGACTCGATAAAGACATGCAATGGACGGGATTGAGAACAGCTATATATATGTATGTGCCCCTTTACAATAGGAGACAAATGGAAGCTGCGTCTTACAAACAGGGAGACAAGTTGTGATACAGGTTCTCAGCTACTAGCTAGCTTGTAGGAAGGTTTAGTCTGGATGGAGAGAACGATGGCTGGATGTTATGATCAGATGGAAGGTGTTAAGGAGATCACTTGGAGAAAGGGGCCATGGACTTCTGTAGAAGACAATTTGCTCACTGAGTATGTAAAGTTGCATGGGGAGGGGAGATGGAATTCTGTGTCTAATATATCAGGTAACAGATCATTTATACATTATCAAGGAAGAATGACTATATAAGATAGCTCTAGTTATATCCTATCTAAGCCACTTTCATTTTTTTGTTCTTTTCCATTTCTATCAGTAATCTGTTGATCAAGTGCTGAGAACAATATTGAGCTTATCTGAAACTAGTACTGTTAATTGATCAGGGCTTAAGAGGAATGGCAAAAGCTGTCGGTTGAGGTGGGTAAACTACCTAAGGCCAGACCTTAAGAAAGGCCAAATCACACCAGAGGAAGAGAGTCTCATTGTGCAGCTACATGCTAAATGGGGTAACAGGTGAGTTGAGAACAAGACTAGTGCCGATCAATTTTTGTTGTATACATTAAAAGCCCTTTTGGAAAAAATTATAAACTCAGGAAGGCGGTCCATAATATGCAGATGGTCCACAATAGCAAGAAGTCTGCCGGGGAGAACTGATAATGAAATCAAGAATTACTGGAGAACCCATTTCAAGAAAAGTGGGAAACCATCCAAAGCTGCAGCAAAAGCCAAATCAATTAGAGCTCAAATGAGAGAACAGAGAAATGTGCTGTTTCAACAGCAAGATGCAGCAGCTCATGAATTGCAGAAAATGTTGCACCCTATCAAAGTGGATCAAGGGGGGGAGTATAGAGTAGTTGCACCACCAGAGACTAATTTGGAAGTTGTACTTACGAACCAAATAGGCATGGAGATGAACTGCTTGTCACCCATTTATAACGGGGAAGGCCCATCATGGGATGCATCAATGGAGGAGGAAATGTTGCTGTGGAATGGGCTGTGGGATTTGGGGGATCATGTCAATATCTGGGCCAATGGCCAAGACTTCCTCCAAAATCAGATAGCTTACAACCAACCAGAGACCGGTTTTGCAGAGTGATTGAGCTTTTAACTGTCTGTTGCCATGTCTTGATTGTGTCGGACAATGGATGCAAGATTTTGGTACCATTAAGCCTTAGATGGCTTGACAGCATCAATCCTTGGTGCAACTTGTTATTAATGTGACTGAAATAAAAACTACTATCTTCCCTATCCTCAGCTGTGGTAACTCTCGACGGCTTCGTGTTAAAATCTAAATTGCAAACTCACAACTCGTTTTGCTGAGCTATCATCTTTTGTTGCTAAAATCATGTGCAACCTTTGGACTTGAGAGTTTTGAACAACTAGTTAATGATCAACCACAAAAGCACGTTCCATCTTTCGGAAGCGTATCTGAATATGTGTGTATGTTTTTTCTAAAAAAGCGTGCCTGTATATGCTGAGCATTTACTTAGCTACGCCTGCCTGACGATGAATAAGACTGGGTTTTGGTAGCGCCGGTCGGGGACGAACGAGCGTCCCCACAGTCGATGATCGTCCCCAACGACGGCGTCGCTCCCATTGGGAGCCAAAAATTTTTCGATGAATAAATATGGCCCCATTAGTTCCAGTCATATTTCAAGTTTTTTTATAAAAAAAAACCATCATATTATCATCATCAATATTTAAATTACATCAATCAATGAAATCGGGGCTTTAGCTTGATATTAAACTTATGTCATTTGACAAAAATTAGTTTCGAAGGTAGTGCTTTTTTTTCAATATATTCAAAATTTAGTTGGAGTGTTCTGCTTTAAGGTATACTAAGCAAGATATTTATCTTATCTTGTGTGCGGCCGGAAAATATAGATCATAAAATTCATTATAATAATTGGATAAGAGAGGTAGATTATAATTTTAAAGATAGACTCCAAATAAATATTACAAATAGATAAATAATTTGTATTATATTTTATATAAAATCTCATATTTTTTATCATAGTGTGATGTTTAGTCCCCTTTTTATTAATAACTAGGCAAGATGTCTTATTATGGGTTACCAATTAATAGTAAATATTAGAAATAGACTCCAATTATTGTGAAATTTTATTAAATGATAAGATATATTATAATAATTTGATATTTTAGAGATAAATTCTAATTTTGAATGAGAAGAAAACTTTAATAATTTGATTTTTTTTATTTTGTTGTAATTTAATTGGTTAAGCCTCTTGTTTAAAGGGATTTTTAACTCCTCTTTTATTAATAAAAATAGGTAATAAAATAAATATAAAATTAAAATCAAACACACGTATATTTATATATATAGACTCCTGCGGTGCTCCGTACATGGACCTATTAGTGTGGCATTGACTATGTCAACCACTTTGAACAAGTCAACGATCAGAATTTCTGTAGAGGAGATGTTTTGCACGCTGGCAGGTCCTCAAAAAGAGTAGCGGCAATGCTAAAAGTCACCGAAACACAGTGCCATCTTCATTAAATTATCTTCAATCGATCATATTTTCTATCCCTTCATCTTCAATGACAGCAAAATGCATCCTCAAAGAGAAAAACAAAGCGGTTGTCAAACATATAAAACGCGGGGATGGGTAAGTCAGTGTGATTGATCACTCCATCATTCCCACTTTCCGAGCCACCCGTGTTGAGGTAGGCAATGTTCTTGAGTTTGCAACTCTGACTTCAATTTTGTCGAGTCAAAATTTGACGAAGTAAGTTGTGGATAGAAAGCAATGGCCGGCCTAGAACCTCAGTCTACTCACTTTTTGCCTTCCAAACCTGTCATTCTTTTCAAACCTTTTAGCATAATAATAGTGCAAAAGTCCTTCAAAGTATTTTTTTTTATCATAGATGGATAACTGATGCCATAGATATTTTCAGCTCTGTTGGAAATTCTCTAGTTTCATCCTTGGACGAACCCACATCAGTTCAGTTAGTTATCTTCCTTCTGTGTTCTACTTTTTATTTTAAAAATGGTCAATTCTTATGCGCATGCACCACTTCTCGAGGAATCTCACATCTTTTTCTGTCACAATCTGTGTACAGGATTAGCATTCATGTTACTAAGCTGGGGGTTAAGCATACACATCGATGGTGTTATTGAAGAGGGCTGTTTTTCCAACCGTCTATGTCAATATTCTTCGGAACTTAAATTAAAGATATGTTATCTGTTCGCTTGTCTCCTGAATTTATGTTGCATGTCCATCAATTTCCTGTGGAAGATATAGCAACCACAATGACTCTGCTTGGGATTACAAACGCAACGATTTCTCAGCCTTGAGAAGTTGGAAAAGGTAGCCTTGCATGAGCAATCTTATCCTTGCTAATACTTGCTTTTTACAAATAGACCGATCAAATTGTAGTAGATCCATTACTGCATCATAAACTATTGAAGTTGTGAAAACTTTGGCGACCTCGCCAGGAAGTGCAGACGGGACCATATTTCCATGCCAAACAAATCCATTACATGACCTTCAAATTAGGATTAATATTAACTTATTGGATTGGTCCCAACAGAAAAAAATAAAACTTTATTGGAAAATTTGAATAATTACAAGGCCCGTGGAACAAAATACATTAAATTAATTTTTTACAAAGACAAAATCACTCCTACCAGGCATGCTAGAGTAGGCTTTATACTATTGTTTATTCACCATGGAAAGCTCACTGTTGGTAGAGCCCCATATCCGAATAGAATGGTCATCGCTTGCAGATGCCAACATTTGGTGTCTACTGGGGTTCCAGGTCACACAATTAACAGTTGCAGTGTGTCCTGCCAAAACCTCCAAAAGCCTTCCACTCTGGTGCCAAATATAGATCTGCCAATAAAAGATAACATTTAAGCTGCATCTACAATCATAAATAACAACAGTACATGCTTTGTTTAGAATTACTACGACATAACGAAGAACGATTGATATGAATGATAACCCAAACAAACCTTTTTTGCCATATACATAGTTCTGCATTAATATGCAGACCCTTAATGTGAAATTCAAGTTATAGTCGTACCTGTGAGTTCTCACTGCCACTGGCGATGAAGGCACAAACAGATCCACCAAAGCACGACCTTATCACATACTTCCCTTGCTTATGACCAGCATATTTTAATGGAGTTTCCCATTTTCCTTCAATGTCCCACATATGAATTTCTTGGCTGTTGAGGTTAATAATGAAAAACTTGCCATCCCTTGAAACTGAAAGTGAAGTAATGGAGTATTCTTCAGAGATCACCCTTTCTGATTTTGTGCGAAAATTAAACAGCCTGATGTCTTTGTCTGAACATATGCTAATCAGGTACTCCCCATCTGGTGTGACAGACAGATCAGAGACCTTGGGCATTCTCACACCCTTCCAAGCATCCAGAATCTGTCCTTCAATGTCCCATGTATAGATGCAATTCTCTGGTTCTGAACTGCCACAGACCAGCCGTTCTGAGTCGGGATACCAGGCACAAGAGTTGATAATAATACTCTCATTTCCAAATGTGTGCTTACATGTACCAGATTCTACATCCCATAGCTTGAGAACTTCAGCATTCCCACATGTAAGCACCATCTTATCGTTTGGGCTCCAAGCAACATAAGAGATGGGGTTCCGATGGCCACAGAGTCTGTGCATTAGTGACATAGTTCCTTCTTCAGCAATCTGAAAAACAAAGTGCAATGAAGTTAACATTAGAAGGCCAAACTTAATTGTGTTTCAATTCCGTGTGTAGGAGAGTTGAAACACCTCTTAGCTTGGCATGATTCTACTGTTTAAAAGACTGGGGCTGCCCACTCAGACCACACTCCAGAGTCCTGAGGGAAACAGCAAAAATAAGTGGGTACAAATTAACAAGAAGAATCCTTCTCAAGTTGACCAACAATAGACCAGCCCACCATTACTATTCCTTGGAATCAAGGATGCCAAGGATTCTATGCGACCCAGTCATGAAAACACAACTTGGAAGGCCCAATCTTTGAAGTATAGAAGGACTTAACTAGATTTCGGCAACTAAGATTTATACAGAAATCACTCTACAACGAGAAAGCAACTCAAATCCCCAAGCTATTATAGGTAAAAAAAAATGTAAAGAAGACGGCTGTAAAGGTCCTAAAAATTTCAGGTGCACATTGGAAGTAAATCTCTTTCAACCACAGGTACATGTCCATACCTATATTGGGTACCATGTCTAAGGCTTAAAATAGGGGGGAAAATAGTACAGACATAATTAATATGAACAAAATTTCAGCAATCAATCATTCATATTAAGTATTATTCTCTCTTAAGAATAAACGAAAAACACATGAAGAACATTTCTTCAGAAACAATGTTCAACAGGCAACCCAACCACATTTCATCTAGTGATAAAACTGCATATTTCTTTCTACCTTCCGCCAATCCTGCCTCTAATTTGATGTTGTTACTTCTTTAAAAAAATGCAACTTCAGTGCATGATCTTACATGTTGTAAGACAAAAGATAAAGTACCCTCCTAAAAGAGATAATAGACAATGAACTGCGGTTTGAAATTGATTCAAATAAATCATGTACAAAATAATACCATCCAGATAATAGCCGTGCAGTCACTTGAAGAAGAAGCTAGATATTTGCCA
Source organism: Piper longum (assembly GCA_032619315.1). Lineage (NCBI taxonomy): Eukaryota > Viridiplantae > Streptophyta > Magnoliopsida > Piperales > Piperaceae > Piper > Piper longum. The sequence goes on from JAVDBV010002658.1 coordinate 15,403, forward strand.
TTATGTGAAAACTGCACAAACCACACTTCATTCTCATGCTGTGTCAAAATCTGCAAAACAAAAAAGTTAAAAAAGTTAACAATCACAAAATTTAAAATGAAGAAATTCATTGTCATAGGTCCAAAGGTCAGTTCTAACCAACCAAGGGTCTAAAGGTCAGTTTTCCACCCTCAAAATAACAAGGTTCGACCCAATGAAACAAGCTACATTCGCCCAATGACATCTACGCTAGTTGAGACTGAGTGTAAGTTCTGCAAAGTTATGAAACGCATGGCCTTTTACTAGAATTATCATCCGCCTCATTTATCAAAACTTAAAAGCTAAAACCACGTCATTACAAGCTTGTTCAGTTCAAAACCATGTAAAAGGGCGATTTCCCCCAAGCATTGACCCCTTGGCTCAAATGTGACAAAAGCAACTCAATATACATAACTAAGTCTGCAACCTACCTCAGCATAACTATGATAAGAAGATGATAGGGATGATGATAAATGAAGAATTGCTCCAGTTTCCCAAAAACAAGTGAACAAATTTCAATCAGAAAACACAACCTCAATTGCCAAAAGAGATATCAATTCAAATGCTCCAACTCCAAAACATGAAAACTTTCAAGTAGGATCTCCATACCAACCTGCACGGTCTCAGTAGGAATCTGATCCCGCCCACAGCAGTGATCCTCATAAAGGGAAATGCTATCCGACGAATTGTGATAGAAGCAATTCTCCCTCTGCAAGGCCAGCACCGTCTCCACCAAGTGCTCCAATCTCCTCTCCGGCAACCGAATCGGCGGGGGCAGCAGCCGCTCCACATCCCCCACCAACCTCCTCCTCAATTCCCCCACCCCTCCCCTACCAACCCCGCGACCCGACAAAACCAGCTCCCTCGCAAGCTGGTGCACCTCGCCCCTACCAACCATCAACCCCGAAATCCGCCTCCGTAGCGTGGCCACCGCAGCCGCCTCGTCGCCGGCGGCCAACAGCTCGGAGAACACATGCCGGAGCACGAGGAAAGCGGCTTCGCCGGGAAGTCCGCCGATGGAATTGAGGGCGTCGACGCAGTCGTCCCAGCGGCCGGCGAGAATGTGGGATCGGAGGAGGAGGAGCTCAGGGGAGGCGACGGAGACACCGGACTCAGTCTCGAGCATGGCGGCCGCTTTCGGGTAGCCGAGGGAGTAGAGGGATTGGGCGATGATGCGTACGAACTCCACCTTGTCGATCAACCCCTTGGGGCCCAACTTCGGGGCTTCCGCCATGGCCGCCGAGAGCCAGCTTCTGAAAAAAAAAGCTTTCGAGATGGGGTGGAAGAGAGATTGGGAGATTGGGAGGGAGAAGACCGCTGGAATCCGGCGATAGTTCGCCGGAGAAGGTAGTCTCACGATCGGAATCTCGCCGGCGAGGGGATGGCCGCGGGTGACGCTTTTGCTGTGCGTTTGGGGGTGATGGGCTTTTCTTGTGTGTGGATTTGGTTGATGGGTTTTGAATTTGGGCTTCTTTTTTGTATGGGGTTGGTTGATGGGCTCCTTTTTGATTCATGATGGGAATTTGATAACTTGTGGCATCATCTCCTAGTGGGCTGGTGGAGGAGAAAGGTTTTTTTATATTCGTAAGCCCAGTAGTACGTATTCCAAAAAAATTGTATAAATAATTTTAAATTTTCATTTTTACTTTAAATAAGTCAATCAATTAATAACTTGAAAAATTCAAGAATCAAAATCGATTTGTAAAGTCAACTCTCTGTGTGGAGGAAGAATCCATTTAATTGGGCGAATGTTGGGAGCAATAAGAATTCAAGATTTGAAAAATACCGGAGAACATAGATATAAAAGCTTGGTACCCACATTTTTCACCGCTTCTTTACCACGTCTTTTGTATAATTATAACATAGATAGAGAATGCAAGCGGAAAATATATGCATACCATGATTCAAATACAAATGCTTTCAACTTTGCAAAGACAAAACTGCATCTTGGCCTTCTTCAATGATCTGAAGAGATGATCGCGTACTTATTCCTGCTAAAACATTAAGAAGAGGAAGAAAAAATTGAAGGGGTTTTGTCTTGGGTATCACGTCGCCATTACTACCCAAGCTTCAGGTGTTGGTCCACCGTTCATGGAGACTCCAGACATTGACCCTGCCATCTTACCTTGAAATATCAGTAAAAGCCTAAATCCGCAGTTCGAGGACGTGAAAACCTCACCCACCATAAAACTATTGCTCTCTACTACCGTCTCCTAGCCCTCTCTTTGTTTTTATGCCATGGAGATGAGAGCTTTTCGGTACTTTGCTTCTCTGCTAATTAACTTCAACCCAAACTTCAAAAACAAGAATAGAAGCCTCCCCTTGATATGGTAAGTCAAGCCCAGATTTCAATCATTCATACTCAGAAGTCAGAACACATGTAATTTAACTACGTACAGAGAAATCGTCGCGGCAATTTCAAACTTATTGAATACATTTTTCAATCTTTTAAGGCTTTTATTATTACAACAAGCCACGATAGCATGCAGCTATATCCAGCCTGCTAAGTTTATTTCTACTTGGATTACACCTGCATGTATGTTATACACTTACCAACAAATGAACAAAGGTTTTAAGAACAAAGGTTTTAAGGAGAGCTGGGTGTGCAGGGGGAGCCAGAGATAGCAGTGAGAAGCAAGGAAACGCTGCTGTCTTACCATCTTACACGAGGCGGCTACTTGCAATCATCGCCTTGCGGAGGGAGACTTAAATGAATATCTATGCAGGAAGCCATGCGGCTTTAATTGAATTGAAAGCGTATTCTGGGGTGGCAGATGCAAAATAAAAGTGACATTAACGAGTTGCGAAAAGGGTAGGTTGAAGTTTTTATAACTGCGTTGAAACCATTGCATTTTTGTTCAAGTACGTACTAAATGGTCACAGTGAAGGTCATAGTGGGGAAGTTGAGGAAGTGAAGGAAAGCGATTTCCATTACAGTGGAAGGCGGCAGCCAGCCGCTTGTTTAGTGCTGTTACTACAGTGAAAGAAGCTGATTTGTTTGTGGTTTTTTTGGTATTAGCTTGAGGTTTGGTGGTAGGTGTTCTTAGAGAAGCCCAATCCAGTGTGGCACTGAAATAGATAGAAAATGGAAAAAATTGAAGCAGGGAAGAGTCAAGTTTGACGTTTTTCAATGTCTTCCTCTGTTCTCAACAAGCTTCTCCTTGTCTCTTTGCTTCTCTTCTATCTGTCCAAGCCAACCTTCTCCTCCCATAACGTTACATATTTTCGTCGGCAAGTCTCCACGCTTCGGTTGGCAAGGATACAAAGACATTTGAACAGAATCAATAAACGACCTGTCAGAACCATACAGGCAATGCTCTATTTTTTTGTTGAGTTTGTTGCTTTATCTCAGCAAGTTTATAGATACAATATTCCTCAATTGTTTGATTTTTTCCTGCAGAGCCCAGACGGGGATGTTATCGACTGTGTCCATAGGCACAGACAGCCAGCTTTGGACCACCCATTTCTGAGGAATCATAAAATACAGGTAGAACAAAAAAATCGATCGACTTTTTCTTCCTTAGTTAACCTTGTATCATCTTCTTTGCAATGCCATTATGAAAAAGGTGCATGATTTCATTTCAATAGGAAGAGCCAACAGTGAGACCAAGACGAGGGGTGAAGAATATAAAAAAGCTTACAAACGCAACTAGAACATGGCAGACATGGCATGAAAGAGGAGAGCTTTGCCCGGAAGGCACTATTCCAATGCGCAGGAGCACGGTGGATGATGTACTTAGAGCCAAATCCTTGTACCACTTTGGAAAGAAGCAATCTAGAAGTAAAAGTTACCTCGCCAAATCTGCCGATCCCCCGGATATTACGAGTGGCTTCGGCCATGAGGTACCACAATCACATACAATCCCCTTTCATTTTATGAATTTTCCATTCAGCTTTCTAAATTTTCATGGGTGCAAACTTAGCATTATCGCCATCATTTTGCTGAAAATTTGAAGGCATTGCCGGACTTTAATTTGTGTACGTTGCCATTGTAAGTGTAAATATTCATCTTTATGAACAGTAGAAGATTTGATCAACTAAAATGTTCACAGACAGCTTAAGCATCCACCCAAGACCAACCTCATCTATCATATCATCACCTTTATATTGCTGCTACTTGTCACCCCTTATTATTGGTATATAACACGAGCCATTTTTTTCAAAGAATATACAAGGGTCATTAATGTGAAGAAACAGGATCACCTTTTCTTGCCTTGTCCTTGTAGTTACATGTCTCTCTCTCGGAAATGTAGATGTGCGAAATCTATACTCTCGATAGAATTCAACGGTCGTCATAATAACAAGTTGATATCATGTGTTGGAACGCTTCATTTTGCAATGTGAAATTATGTAAGCATTGATAACAGAAAATGACTGGGATTAGCCTTATTAACGATCATCCCAGCTAATTAATTATTCGATGTAATGTAATTTAGCATGCGGTTGCGTACACGGGATCGTCGTCAGAAATATACGGGGCCAAAGCTACATTGAACGTGTGGGATCCATCCATCGAAGTGGTGAACGAGTTTAGCCTGTCCCAGATGTGGGTCTTATCCGGATCCTTCGATGGATCCGATCTCAACAGCATTGAAGCTGGTTGGCAGGTATTTATGCATTTGGTTGCCCGCATCTTTATGAGTTATTATGATACAAAGAAAACATTGATCAATTTAGTTCTACTTGTGAATTGTTAAAGAGCATATAATTAGATCCCCTTGTTTGCATGTCGGGTGCATGCAGGTGAGCCCAGAGCTTTACGGAGACAACAAGCCGAGGCTGTTCACATACTGGACGGTCAGCCCCCATCGTTTTATTGGTTTCTTTCAAAGAAATTTAATTTCTTAATTTAAAAGTGACATGTTCAAGGTACTGATTTGCAAGTTTGGTTTGGATTGTGTACAACTACAGAGCGATTCATACCAATCAACAGGGTGCTATAACCTGCTATGTTCGGGGTTTGTACAGACCAACAGCAGAATAGCAATAGGAGCCGCCATCTCCCCGGTTTCTTCCTTATCCAGCACCCAATACGAGATCACCCTCCTCATTTGGAAGGTAATTAACTAATTATATCACTCCCTTAATCACACATTTCTCATCGTTTTCTCATTACTAAAATTAAGTTTGCTACATAGGCTCAAATTGACGAGAATGTAAGATGGACTAATTAACAAATCAAAATCGTTAATTAAACTTGATTGAAGAACTAGCTAGTCAAGTCTAAATTAGTAACCAATCACATACACATGCATATTGTAGGAGCCTAAGGTGGGCAACTGGTGGGTGAGCCTGGGGGACAACACGCTAGTGGGCTACTTCCCAACCGA
>JAVDBV010002660.1:0-10547 GCA_032619315.1 Piper longum
CCACTTAACTTGGGTCATTTAGTCAAACAATTTTTCGGATTAATAACCCTCGAGGATGAGATCCCTCGAATATGTTTTCAAAATTTACATCCAGCTCACGATGCCTTCGGGTCTATTTTGTTAATCCTAACCCAGACCTATGTAGATATATAGTTTTCGTATTTTCAGTGAGAGATGGAATGAGGGATATCGACGACCACATCTTCAGATAGGGTGTGTGCTCGTCAAAGACGGCTCTGGATTGGGGAGAACCCACTTCATTCCTGAGGGGATCCTGATAACTACCCCGTTTAAGTTCCTCACAGCTAGAGAATGTGGAGGCTTACAGTACTATTAAGTACAGCGCATGCTCGGACTTGTGGTTCAAAGGGTACTGAAGGCGACTGCCTGAGAGTATTCGGCCTTTGTACTGAAGGCCATGAGTAATATAGAGGATGTAAAGGGCTGAGATGAATGAGAATGCGATTGATGCAAGACGTGATAGACGAAATGGTCAAGGAAAGAGAATGATATGAAAAGGGGACACTTCCGCTCGAGGGCGACGGCTCCCATGTTTGCCCTTGTGAGAGTTCTTGTGGAAGCATATGATGTTTTTATTCAATAGGAGGGTTAGCTCTCCTGTGCCAGTTTGATATTAGTTATTTTCTGGGCCGGTAACACTTGTCACTGACGGTTTTCTTATATATATGTAGGTGAGGATCGCAATGATTGAAAGGTGTAAGGTTTGCAGAGGAGCAACACAAAATTGCACAAGCATGTACCTGTCATGTGTAATGTTTAATGATTGTGTGTTAATTGTGTGTCATTGAAAATTTTGTTCCTTTATGTTTTGATAAAAATGCATATGAAATAAATAGACAAATGTGAATGAACAAGGAACCTTGGAGCTCACACTCGGTTCAGGTGAAAGTGAAATTGATGATGATGAAATGCAATGATTGATTGTCGTGTTTTATTTCAATTTAAAAACATATGTATATATGTATTCTTGTTGTGGATAGGTTGGCCCTTATTGCACTTTTAGGGGAAAGTCTGTCCATTTTTCTATAGAAATAGATATATTTCCTTGGATTTCTCATTTATTGCTTTTGTTTTGTTTTTGCTCATATATCATAGCATGCATGTGGGACCACGTTAGAACCCAAGCATATCATCCATGCCTTGCATGTTTGCATCTCCGTCTTAAGATGCCGAAGGTAGATCCGGGTCGATTTAACCGAATCCAGTGCATTAGCGAACGGTTCAGTTGCCGGTGACACTTCTGGGTCGGTTCACGGGTGAACCGAAGTAAGGTGCTACCGTAAGCATTGTATGTCTGAATATGAATATTAGTCGTGCATGTGACCTGACACTTGTTTAAGTATGTTTGCTTAATGCCCAGTGTAAGACAATTTTAAAGTTTCGTAAGTTTTCGTGGGTAATGGAAGACTCATTTGCCAATCTGTACTAATTATTTTTTGGACTAGTAACACTTATTATTGATATTTTTCATATTTTATATATAGGTCTTAAAATCCTAAATCGACTTTGGTGGGAAAACAGATAAACGCTACACATACTTGAACTCAGTGTAATTTTTTTTTACTTTTATTTATATTTGATGTACTTTGACGTATATTCAACAATGTCTTCCATTCTCATGACGCCAATGAGTTGTTTAGATCTATTTTATCGATCGAGTATTACTAACCAACAACTTTAAACATGACTCGAGTTGATTGTAACATTTCTGATTTGGTTCTTATGTGAACCAAAATTGGGGTGTTATAGCTTTAGAGGATTTAGTGCTTGTATTCCTTATATTGTTGTGTTAATATAAGGTTGAAAGTGGTTCCCATAGATTTGCATGTTTGCTTGTTGTTTGTTGTGATTAGACAAAGAACTTTAGTACCGGATCGTAGTCGAAGTTTACAACGTGATTAGTTACGAGGACTCATTACCAGGATGAGCAAGGGCTGAGGCTAACATAGTTGAGCACTAAAATTGGTGTTTAGTGAAGATCAAATAGTGACTAAGAGGGTTGCTACTTGGTTCTTGAGATAGCTTATCAGTAAGGAGTACTAATATCGAAAAAATTGTATCAGATGTGCTTGTGTGTGATCAAGTACGTTAATAGAATAAGGTACAAAACAGTGGTACGAGATTAACCCCAATTAAAGTTTTTGTTCGGGTGCTAATTTTTTAATAGAGAGTAGCGTGACACTCCAATATAGAGGTTACAAAGGATATCAGTACTAGCAGGAATCATTGATCCGTAAGAGGTTGATTATTGGTTATCGATATTTTGATAATTTGATATCAATAAGGGGATTTATTGTTGCTTGTAGTGCTTGAGTGTTTGAATTGAACCAAAATATCTGTATTAAAATTTTGATTGGTTTTTGTGATCAGTTGACTTTTAAGTTGTGATAGTGACCAAATACTAAAGGTAGTATTTAAGAATTGCTTATAGGAGTTTTTCTTTTACTACATAAATTGTAAAATATTGAATATTATGAAGGTGAGAATACATAGGAGAGAATTTAGGACAAAAAATTTTACTATAAAATCAACCATGTAACAATAGCAATGTTGATTTCTGGAGCTGACCTGGTAAGGCTGGTCCAAGGGGGTCATGCAAAAGGGGGCAGAGATAACAAATGATGTAAAAACATTAATTATTACTCTCTCTCTCTCTCCACCGTAGAATAAAAAATAGTGTGCCCAGAGAGACGTCAAAACTGGTTCCTCGGTTTGTCGCTTCCCTAGATAGACAGAGTACAAACCACGACGAAGAAGCAAACAAGTTTTACAGGGGACCCCACCCTTCAGAGAAAGAAAGCCGTCCTGCCCCCAAGCTTGGCCTCTAATGATCAGAGAGGCCATGGCCCCCAAACCATCCCTCCCATTCTTTACACCCTAAATCGTGTTTTATATACAAGGCGGCTCAGAATGCTTTTTTGCCTTATATTCACACACTACAAATGCTAAGAACTACCCAACCAATCAACAATTTAAATACTCCTAGTTGCAACATTAATCGTCGCCAGCAGCGCATTGGTCACACCAAGCATTGCTCTCACCGTCATGGCGGGCGTCAACGTCAGTTGCGGCGCGCCAGCGGCGGCGGCGAGGAGCTTCGGATTCAGGAGCCTGGTAGAGACGTACACGGTGGACGTGCAGAGGGCGGAGGGGCGGGCGCTGAACGTGGGGCTGGTGGCGCCGTTCACGATCGCGACGGCGAGGGTGGAACGGGTGGAAAACGTGGCGGTACGGGTGGAGCTGGTCGGCGGCGGCGTCGGGTGGGGGGAGGCGCCGGTGCTGCCAGGGGTGACCGCCGAGGACCAGGCCACGGCGCTCGAGAAGGCCGGGAAGGCGTGCGAGGTGCTTGTCGCCTCGCCGCCGGCCACCCTCGGCGACGCCCTCGCGGCCGTGGGGGCGCTCCTTCCCGGCCACCAATTTGCGTCGGTGAGTGTTTTTCGGTTCCACTTGCTTTTCGCTTTTCCCTAATTGAAAATGGGCCTTTCTTATTCTTGAGCCCACAGAAGCTTTCGACTTTGATATGGGCTTTTCGCTAATTTCAAATGGGCTAGCTTATTCTTGAGCCCATAGAAGCCTTCGTGTTCGATGTTGGCTTTTTCTAATTTTCAACTCCATTAAGTTCTATTTGATTGGGTGTTTGACTGTCTAAAAAATTCGTTTCAACTCACAAGTTAAATGAGTTGGGCCTTTTCTTTGTTACTATTAATATTAATTAATACAAAAATAATACAATATTGGTCTAGCATAATTTTCACGGCGTAATTAAATAAACCATGATCTAGTTCCCCCCCAAAAAACAAACAGACAAACCATGAGCTTAAATGTGCAGCGCTTTTCGATGTGCAAGCTTCCAACATCTGAAGTTGTACACCTCTTGCCTGTTGTGCCCTATGAAACATTAAAATAATACTTGCGCCGCGCCCTTTTATTTATTTTTTATTTTTTAAGAAGTCAATTACAACTCAGTTTATTTTTTAATAGTCTTTTTTGTCTTAAAAAATTCATTTTTTTTCATAAGAAGAAAGCCTACTGAACAGAAATAGTAGCCACTTTTTAATGAGTAGTTGCCTTTCTTATTGTATTAAGTAAATTATTAGCACATTATATAAAACTTATGTGAAGTTATATAAGAAATTTTATTTTTTCAAAATGAGTCTATCACTAATCTAGCTTAAAATAATATTCAAAAACATATTATGAGCATTAAACAAAAATGTTTGTAAAGGTTGCTAATACTAGAGATGCCCAATTAAGATCACAAATTAAACAAATTAGAGCATACTAATCCTTAGTACCTTTAAGCAAATCGATGATGAACAACTAATAAGTCGAAGCTAAAACAATTAAAACAATAAGGGGATTAGCACTAGGCACATCAAGTTCTAAGTGATTTAAAGTCACAAGCTTGCGTGAACTAGTCAATTCAAACAAGTGATTGAATTAATTACAACTTGCACAAGAACTGTCTAAATGAATAAGTAAACCAATAAAGTTTAAGTTAATTAAAGACTCAAAGATTTAATGAACAAGTCAAATCATGCAAGAATTTTAATTAATTTAAACTTACTCACTCAATATTATCTAGCAAACAAGTCAATCACATGAGTATTGAGTGAGATAATCATAAGTAAATAGGAGAAAGGATAGGAAAATGATACATACGACAAAAGAGTTTTTATAGACGTTTGAAACTCCTACTCCTCTCTCTTGTCCTTGCAATATCACATAGAAAGGCAGGTTTTCACTTGTTTCACTATGGCATAATTGCACATATTATAAACTAATAAACCTTCTTTCACAAACTCTATCACTGTGCCAAAAAAACTTGTACACACCTTTAACACCCTAGAGGTTTATAAAACCATGGAAGCGAAGTTAATTCCTCTTCTAAGCTTCAAGAGCCAAGGTGCCTACTACTTTTCCTAAAGCCAAAGAGCTTCTTTCACTAGTTCCTTGAGGCACATAGTCATTTCTCCTCTATCTTCGAGCCAAAAAGTCTACTCCATACCAATCTCTCCTAATAATCAAGGAGCCACTCCTTCCCAATTTCTCCCAAGAGCAAATAGTCTACACCTTATCTAGCTCTTTCCTAGAGACAAGGAGTAATCCACCACCACACCATGGAAATAACCAACCAAGCAAGTACCTTTCCTTACACCATAGGCCAAGGTGATCCACTCACCCACTCCTAACACACTAAGAGTTTACATGAAAGATTAACACATGTGCAATATCCTCACTAAGCCTTTACCACACATGCCTTAGGTTCGTACAACACTGTTATATACGAAAATGAAATGCAAGGAAGTACAAGCAAGATGATCTCACAATTCAATACTCAATGCTTGAAACCTTCAAAGAGTTGCTTAAAATGAAGTCCCTAAGGCCTTATTTATAACACAAAGTATCATCTCTAATATTAGTAGTTGTTATGCCTTGAAATTACCACATCATCTATCCCAACAACTAGTTTCTAAAATCGAGCTTCGACTGGATGCTGATCGATTTGCCGTTTAGCTGCCAATCTTTCTGCCGAATGTTTGCCGATTGCATGAGTGTGCCTCGAGCTTAAACTTCTATCATCTGCCAATCAACAATCGGTTTTCAATCAATCAGCCATTCAGTCTGCCAAAGTTCTGCCGATTTATCTGCTGAACTCCACTGAGTTGCTTCCTTGCTCTATCAGCTACTGATTGATTTCCCGATCATCACTCGAGCAACTTGTTGAGTTTTCTTCATACTTTGAGACGTCGTAACTTCTTGCAAAAGACTCCAATTTGAGTTATTCTTGAAGTGTTAGAAAGTTGTTGATGTCTTCTATCACTCTCGGCTAGATCCATAAACTCCATTCAGGTTTCTGGTTATACCTTTTGAAAATGAGGATTTTGCCTAAGCCTCAACCTTCAATAAAGGCATTCCGTGAGTTTCCATGCTCCAATATGGTGACTTTGAGAGTTCTTAGGTGATAATCATCAAAACTTGGACTCATAAGTTTTGAGAATCCTGGAAAAAAATCAGATACATTTTATCTTCTAACTAATTTGGGGGTGCAAGTGATGTTTCCTTGTAAGTACTATTTGTACAGACAATTACATTTATTCAGTTATTTTCATTTTTAATATAAGTAAACGAAAAAGGGATTTTAGTGGCAAGATAAAACATTGAATTTGATGATTTTGAAATAAATTGTTGCTGAATAAAATGGACGAATTTATTTAAGCTTAAAACTTACTTTCAAGAAGTAAGCACATATTTCATACACCTTTCCATAGAGACATGCCATGATGTGAACATGTATGATGCAGGTCAGAGCGGGCACTGAGATGGCACTAATAGACGCAGTTGCCAATAGCATCCGTATTCCTCTTTGGAAGTTGTTTGGAGGGGCATCCAATTCCATTACCACAGACATAACCGTAAACTTCTAATCATTTCATGTTTTTGTTTTTTTTACTATTTTTCACATTTCATGATGCTCAATGAATGATGTACTTCAATTTGCTATAAGCCAGATTCCAATCGTCTCCCCCCAAGAAGCTGCAGAATTGGCTGCTAAATACTACGGCCAAGGTTTCAGCACCTTAAAGCTCAAGGTGGGTAAGAACTTGGAAGCTGATATAGAAGTTCTTCGAGCTATACGTAGTGCCCACCCGACTTGTTCTTTCATATTGGATGCTAATGAAGGGTACACCGCTGGTGAAGCTGTTGAGGTTCTACACAGGTTGCATGGTGAGATATATTCCAAGTAATTTTTTACATGGTGCCTATTTTTATTCTTTGAGCATGTCAATCATTGTAAGCAAAGACCTCCTTAGACAAGAAAATTATAAGCTATTCTCTGTGTTTTACTCTATTTCTTAATCAAGGCACGATTAACTGTCATCTAGAAGTAATCCGTCATATTTTTGTACTATGTTGTTTTACAAAATTCTTTCATATGAGTTAAGATTTGCTCAGGAGTTGTTTCGAAGGGACTTGTTCGTGGTAGTAGTAGTACTTGTGGAGATTTTTCTGTAACCAATTTTTTGATACTGCATGTGTTTTTGACAGAAATGAATGTTACTCCTGTTCTCTTTGAGCAACCAGTGAATAAAGATGATTGGGATGGTCTTCGTCATGTTTACACTGTTGCTAGAGACAAGTACGGTATATCCGTAGCTGCAGATGAAAGTTGTAGAAGTTTGTTTGATGTACATAGAATTGTGAAGGGGAATCTAGCCGATGTCATCAATATTAAACTGGCTAAACTGGGGGTTCTTGGAGCCATTGAAATTATACAGGTTGCCAAAGAGAGTGGCCTCAAACTAATGATTGGTGGTATGGTGGAAACCAGACTTGCAATGGGATTTGCTGGTCACTTGGCTGCTGGATTTGGTTGTTTCAAGTAAATTTCCATTTTTTTTTCTCCCTTCTTTTTTATTGGAATATTGCAGTAACTTGCCTTGACATGCTGCTGTTAACTTTGGCATGCAGATATATTGACTTAGACACACCTCTTCTTTTAGCCGAGGATCCTGTTGTTGGTGGTTATGAAGGTGTACACCCCTATCTCTTATGCTAATTCAGTGTGCGTTTGTCTAGAGAAACATGCAATGCTCTATAATCAAAGTTTTACAAGCATCGAATGTCTTTAGCAAATAAGAATAAAAACGTAGCGGATCCTTGAGACATAAATATATCATCTTTGCCAATAATATGGTGAGTTTCATCGATGCGCATCTTCCGATCTGTTTTCGCTTTTAACACACACGCATGTCATTTTCTCAGCAACTTGTCAGTATAGGAGCACGTTGATAAAGATTCATCTGTTCAAATAGTGCTTAGTGTCTTAGAATTCCCAAGATTAACATCATGTTAAATCATTAGGAAAACAAACTAGATTTGAAAGCATACATTAACCTTTATGAAGAAATCAATACTCCTAATCTGTATTTGAATCTCTGAAGTGTGGATATTCCAAATTGTTATGTATGATCTAATTTACTCTTTACCGATGATGGATGCCAGACAGAAAAACACACATCCAACTTGGGGACCATGACCCTTAACTAAGTGATATTTCAATAAGCCTGATATTAAATAGCATAATAATAGATCACATAAATAGGCTTGTTAATAAGATAGCCTTTAATGTGCAATTAAATTAATATGTGAGACCATATATAGAGCGTACTTCTCTAATGACTTTGGGGACAATGTTAGATGACTGTTAATGTTATAACTTTGATATTTATTTTGTGTGCCAGTGTCTGGCGCGGTTTACAGATTTAATAATTATTGTTATAACTTTGATATTTATTTTGTGTGCCAGTGTCTGGCGCGGTATACAGATTTAATAATGTCTCAAGGGGTCAGGGAAGTTTCATTCATTGGAATTCTGTTGCCTGGTAAGTCTTGTTCTCATTGTTTGTTACTGCCACACAATACTATGAGGCAATATTGTTGACATCCAAACCCTTGAATATGGAAAAGTGGTTAATGAAAGCAATTCCCAATTTTAATGGACAAGTACAAATTGTGTGCTTGAAAATGAAACACAAGTTTCATCAATTGTTAAATCTCTTAAGCAGTTTTTCTGAGTTGATGCTTCCATATTCTCCATGTCCATGCAAATTAAGCATAGGAAACTTAAAACCATTTCACTTATGAGTTGTTTATTGTGTAAAACAGAGTTATATATTGTCACTTACCCGAGCTATTATCACAGTTTTTCCAAAAGAGTTTCTGATGTTTTGTTTGTCTCCAACTCAGATTAACCCATCTGTGATCTAGTGAAATGGGACGAGATTTCATCTTGTTGGGCTTCTACTTGAGATTATGCAGTGATGAGGGACTCCATGTATAAATAAAAGTGTCGATACAAGGCCTACTTATCCTCTCGTCATTTTGTCAATGTTAAATGTATCAGTGTCTTATATTATTGCTAAATGCAAAGCTTTGTAAGCATAGTCCTTTAATAGTTGTCATGAAACTGCCCTTTATACCTGAGTGCAGCATTATTATATTATATGTATGTGTATAGATTGCCACCAGTACTCCGCTCATTCTTATGCAAATATTTGAAGACATTAATGGATTCAAAAACAGGCACTAGTCATATTAACACGCTAGTTGAGTCACCTGTTAACATTTGTAGACCAACGCCCAAACAGAAAGCCAAGCTCTTTCCTCTTTTAAACTATTATAGGCCGATACCAAGTTGCATAAAACCACCATAACCGCAACCTTGACCATCAAACAAAATGGCTGTTTCTATCCTACAATATGACAAGGCAAACAACAAACTCTATAATGCGTTCGTTCATCATTTTGATTGTTTGTTTTGCTTAGTGAATCCCATCGCAAAACCAGCCTTCAAACATCTATAAAAACGACAATGCCCATCACATATTCATCAAACTCGTATATCTCTCCGCCACTGTTCAAGAAGATGAAACTAGCAATCTTTGCAGCGGTTTTCATGGTGGCCCTGCTCATGGGCAGTGACGTACCGGTGTCCATGTCAGTCAACTGCAAAGCGGCGGAGCTCAGCCCCTGCGCCGCAGCAATGACATCTCCGGTGCCGCCGTCGTCGGCCTGCTGCAGCAAGCTGTCGGAGCAAAAGCCCTGCCTTTGCACCTACATGAAGGACGCTAAGCTTAAAAAGATGATCAACTCGCCTTATGCTAAGAAAATTTCCAGTGTGTGCAAGGTCCCCTACCCAACAAATTGCTAACTTCACTTCAAAATTGCGTATTATTAGTACTGCAGCAAGAGTGCATTGTGTGCTTGTTCAGCATCAATGCACGACGCAATAGTTAGATGTTGAATTGAAGTAATAAAGGACTGGTATGGATTAAGCATTTTGGGCTTGTTCAACATACATAATTTAGTACCTGTGCAGGACACAAGATTTGCTGTTGAACACATAAATAAGGATTTGTGTGGGTTATTTTATATATTTACAAAAGATCCTTTTATTATTATTTTTTTTGCAAGTTAAAAAGGTCGTCGCTTTATAATAGGATTTTGATGATTTTTTAGGAAAAGGATCGTGTTGAATTGAATAATAAAGAAAAAAAAATCCATTTTTTTTGGAGCAGAACCTTAATCTCGCACACCCATAGTTGAGAAAATCGGCTGAGTCGGATCGGACTAGGCCGATTTAAATCAGATCGGCGCCGTGCCGATCCGATTTCGGGGCCGACTAAAATATCCTTGACTTTATATTAAATAAATTACTTACACATGGGTAAAATGGGAATTATAAATTGATAATGACCAAAATACCCCTAAATAACTAAAATACCCTTGTCCTTATATTAAATAAATTATTTATGCGTGGGTAAAATAAGAATTCAAATTTGACAATGACCAAAATACTCTTATATTACGAAAATACCCTTAATTTTATATTAAATAAATTATTTGCGTATAGGTAAAATGAGAATTAAAAATTAATAATGACTAAAATGCCTCCCCCCCTTATCCTCCCTCCGCCCGCCACTGCCCGTTCGCTCCGGCGGGGCGGGGCGGAGCTGCCGGGG
>JAVDBV010002661.1:0-15204 GCA_032619315.1 Piper longum
TCTGAGACGGGCATATAGTTTTGATTTTGATGAATTGTTGCCCGTTGATGAGACTCGTCTCTGAGATGCAAGTCCCTTCCCCCCGCCTTGCTTCTGTGTTTCTATGAAGAATTTTGCCCCATTGCTTTGGCGCCCCATGAGGAAGAAGCCATGGACACCATCTAGTTTTGCATCTCATTGATCCAACGAGAGTTGTGAAGGGAGAACCTGCTGCAGTCAAGCCATCACCGACGGCTAGGAGTTTCAAAAAAATCAAAAAAATATGAAAAAATATCATAAAAATATAATACACATAATAATATCAAAATAAAATTAATGCCTAATTTTTATATATTTATATCAAATTATTATATATGACCGATTAGACCGATTTAACTGAACCGATTATTGACCTATTTAGACCGATTCGATCCAATTCAGTGATTCTTTCGAAAATCAATTCCGATTTTTTCCAACTATGATTTTTTTAGTTGTTCATTCTTACTATTTCACTTCGTTTTCCTTAATCGTTTATTTAATTTCTTTATGAAATATTTTGTGAATTCATTAATGTTCTTAGTCATGTATTTTGAAAGTTTTTGTCAATTAATTTTTTGAGACCCTTGATCATACTTATAATTATTATTTTTTTCTTAAATTTTAAAATATGTGATTTTTAATTTTGAAAGTTCCCTTGCTTATTACAATTTTTAATTGTGGCAAGTTATTTTTTCATCTTTTAAGAATTATATTTTAATAACCGCTTTAGATCATCAATACTTCACTCTAATAAGTTTTTTGCTGTTTTTTTTCCGATGTTTAAGTTATTAATTTTGCGTACTTTAATTAAAAAGGTTTGAACATATATAACATGCGATAAAGTTGATTGAAGCTCATGCAATTTATACATTACCTGGCAGAAAAATTGGAATGAGTAATGATCAATATGGATGATATGAAAAATAGGCGGTTAATTTGTATGTTAAATTGCGGAGTAGTTATATAAAGGTGGGCAGTTGGTAGTTTTTTTTCCTAATAATTGGGATAATTAGTAGTTATATAAACGGATAATTTTGGCATAATTAGTAGTTAGTTAGTAGTTAATTGATAGTTAATAATAATTAGTAGTTAATAAGTGTTAATAATTAGTAGTTAATTTTTGACAGTTAAACAGGTAATCACAAACGGTCGGTTTCTCTTCTCATTATCCTTTCGGTTTTCCTCAAAAGAAGAGTGAAGAGATGAACTCAAGATGGGCGTTCGGGGCAACGACAACGGCATGATAATTTTTCATTTCATTTTGAATTATATTTATTTATTTTTAAAAAATAAATAGATATTCTTAAATTAATATTTTTATTTGTTGCCTCAAAATAAATTTGTGTATATTTATCATTATTATGTCTTTAGCTTTCGATCACCTTTTCTCAATGGTGATTTAATTTATAACTATTTTTTACAATGTCATCATTTAAATGTGGATTGACTTGAATTAAAACTTTTACAAGTATACTTTTTGAATGGAGTTTAAATTATTAATTTAGTACAATTATCTTAAACGTTGGCATTATGCTTATCAATATTGTATACTTTATTATATTATAAGTGGATGTAGTTTTATTTATCAAATTTTTATATTATCATGCTTATCAAATTTTATAATTTTGCATAATCGTCTTATGAATGTTATTTTTATCAATTATTTGTAGATAAATATAGAGAGAAAAAAAGATGATCAATAGGAATAGAGATTTATATATACAATATTTTGAGTTTATTTATATTTATTAAGAGATTGCTATTACTAATAAATTATTAAGTGTGATCCCCAAATAAATGATCTTGTCTTATTATGTAGTAGATAGTCAATATTGGTTGTAACACCAAATAAGCATTTAGTTATACGTAGGTAATAACGCTCATTTATTGTTGAAATTTCAAAAGTGACATTGATGGTATTTAATAATAGATGATTTAATTTACTTATGCCTGATTGGGCCATATAAAACTTTATTGTAATATATAACACCCATGATCTGACGGGATCTTGCAACCATGAGTGTTGGCCACACACGGATTGGTACTCCTAAATTAATATTGCTTAGTTGAAATAACTAGTTTAAATCTTTAA
Organism: Piper longum; assembly: GCA_032619315.1. Classification (NCBI taxonomy): domain Eukaryota; kingdom Viridiplantae; phylum Streptophyta; class Magnoliopsida; order Piperales; family Piperaceae; genus Piper; species Piper longum. The sequence continues at coordinate 2,111 of JAVDBV010002661.1, forward strand.
GATTATTAAAAATATCTTTAAGAAATATCAATATAATAGGGTGTTTAGTTACAACATAAAATTTTATATTGAATTTATTAGATAGTTTTTTTTTGTATAATTCTAAAAAATAACGGAGTTCGCCAAATAAGTTGGCGATTACAATTATTGAGGAAGCTTACTTTAAGCATTTGAAAAATAAATAAATAAAAAGGAATCATCCCCTCTCATTTATTTTGTAATGTTTGTTTTTGAAGTTTTTGAAAAGTACTAGTACTTCAGGTGCTTTATATTTTACTAGCGTTTTGCCAATCATGTTTTTTAGTCATTAATTATCAATCATTATAATTTTTTAATTTTTTTAACAAACAGTCTAAGGTAACACAATCAAATACCTTATAAGATTGTAGAAACTACTCCAACAACCTTGCTTTCTCAGAATATGAGTTAGAAAAATGAATCTAATTTAGTTTTATCAAAGCATAATAATAGCCGTTACAGGTTTTGATTAACTAAATATTGATTTTCTTTGTCTGAAAACAATTACAAAGGGAATAACAGAGAGCCCTCATGTGTGAAAAAAACTACGGCTTTAATTACACGAGTACGATTAAATGCACGTTAATTATGAATTACATCAATTTATATTTATCATGGCAGGCAGCAAGCCTCACAATGATTATGCTATTATTATGCATATATTACAACAATGCAATTAATGCATACGTCGGCAAACACTAGTCCATAGTACATACATAGGCACCATTCCGATCGTTTATAAACTTGGAGAACAATCGACCATCAATCGTGAAAAGCCTTATAAATCTCGATCCAGCATACTTTTATTCATGCCTAACATACACCACACACGTTAACACGCCATTAGTAATACTCGATATTATGATCTCCACCATTAATTATATTGGTCATGATATTAGCGCTTAATCAATTACTGGGAGGATAGTTTCGCTCGTTCTGGTAAGACTTATAATTTTCGGTGTAATGGCCAGCAGAAGAGGAATGCTCATCTGGTGTGAAATCTGGCTTACTCGCTTCCCCGTCGGTATTAGTGACTTCTACTCCCTCGGCTACCTGATCATAGCTTTGGCCGGAATTTGCTCCTTTTACTTCCCGAAACAAGCGAGAGTCTTGGAGTTCTCTTTTCACCTTAGGATCTGCCACAGTGAGCCTCCCAGTACCGTAGAAAGCATTGTTCTCGACTACTGGCAGCCTATAGGCTATAGAGGTGGACGAGATCATCCCCAGTAAGACGATCACAAGCAGCAAGCAAATTGACTTCATGGTACGTACGTAACTCTGTCATAAGACAATATTCATCAGACAAATTGCATGATAATATGTTTAATAAAATCTAATATGTCGAAGAAATAACAGAAAAAGATAAAATCTCCCTAAAGGTATGAATTTCTTAAACTGAGAGAACCAAAGATCTAATATTGCCAGACGTCCTAATAAATATACCAGACGAATACAAGTATGCAAAGATGAATGCGATGCAAGCGGTGATATGCAGTAGATCTTGTGCTCTACAGCTTTATAGAGGAAGGTGACTTCTTTCTGTTCATCTGGGTGGGATTTTATCTCTACCCACTATGAACAAAGTGGTGAGTCGTGACATGAAAAGAGCTCAAGTGGCAATGTCTCCCACAATGAGTCTCTATCTCATCCAACAATTATATCTAATTACTATTAGGCCGGTCTAAAAATATACATTTTACTGCATACACATTTGAATTGACCTTAAGATTTGGGAACGTACAATGATTATACTTAATCAGCCTCCATTAATAGCAGTAGTACCGTTATGAGTTAATTAGTGATATATATCCCCAATTGATGGTGTGCTATATAGCTGGCTTTGTGTTATGAGTGTTCAAACGCATGCATTAGGGACTTCGTCATGGAGATAATTATCATCTCTACTTGCCATTTAAGGAGCATCATCATTTCATTTTCCGATCCCACCCGAGACAGTGGACCACGTCCCGTAAATATTAGGCTATTGCATCTTGCACTAATTATTTCCCGCCTGTGCAACCATACATAGTATCATACATGTAATATTGTTGATGTTGAATCTCCATTCATATTTACATGCATTGGTTAGGTCACTAATTAGTCCCTTGATAAATATATCCTGGTCAAGAGTTGATTAATTTTAATGTGCTTTGTTCATTATATGAATGAACCAAATCAAGAATACCTGTGAAAGCTATTGAACTAATTGCATTTTCCAACATTAGCTTTTCTTAAATGTATATCATATATATACTAATTTTAATAACGTTAACTATTTAAAATTTTCATGCCATTTATGTTTCTTTTACAAGGAGCCTTTAATTTCCAAGGTAATGAGTTTATTACTTGATGATGAAATTTCAAGTCTTGAAGATGATGTTTCTACGATATTACTTTATTATTGGGTCTATTCGATTAAAGATTTACGGTTTGGTTTAATAAATTGTAAAAAAAATTATAAAAGAAAAGAAAAAAATTTGTCTTATTATTTTCTCTCATGTATTTAATTAAAAAATAAAAAAAATTATCATTCTTGCTTTCTATCAATTTCTAACATTTTTTATGAAAAAATGATTAGAAAGGAGTTGTTTTCTATCGTGATAAAACGTCTTGTATTTTCCTGCAAACAAAATATATAAAAGTTGAAAAGCACAAACATGAACATGTTTGCCCGTATTCAGGTCCGATAACCTGCGTCCGCATCTTTATCTTACCGTAAGTGAATTTTGAAATGGATTGTGACAATTCCACAAGAAGGGGATGAGATGAGGAGAAAATAAGGATGAGAGGGGATGGGCAGGTGAGGATTTAATGACCTTAACGAAGGAATTACATAAGTACTGACAGTTCTATAAAAAAATCACATTAACGTGAATAAGAAGTCGGGGGAACTCGTACATTGAAAATAAAAAATAGAGGAGAACAACATAAGAAAGAAGTAGAAGAAAAAAAGGAGGAGATCCTCACCTGAGATCCATCTCCAATGATCCTCAAGCCCATTAGATCAGAGTTTGGAGTGCTTTCAACACAACCCAGCCTAAACCAGAGCCACCCTCCATAGAAAAAGCCAAGAAAGCCCCCCCTACCTACCAAATTAAGAAACAATGTCAAGCAGCCACCTTGTCGGCATGAGTATGGGCATCCTAAGTAGCCTCTGGCTAGACCACAACCTCCACTAAGTTCCCCTCACAACCAAGAACAAACCCATCCCAGAACCACCACCGGAGAAGGCCGAGAGCCACTAGAGAAGACCTTAGTCACCGAAAAAGCTTTGAGAAGCAGCTCGTCGAAGCAACGTAGTAGCAGAAAACAACATCAAGCAGCCACCTTGTTGGCATGCGTCTAGCCCGCCCAGGCTGCCGGTTGGTAGACCGACAATCCCACTAGACTCCCCTCAATACAGAGAACAAATACAGATCAAGATTTGTTGACGAAATAGTAACCAATCGCTAGAAAACAGCCCCAAAGAGGCCTGCCGAAAAAGTAAAGCAACAGAAAGCCATTGACTTTTCGACCTTCATCCGGCCAACTCAGGCCACCGCCGACCATGAAATTGCAGCCAATCAATTGTACCCACTGTTGGATACAAAATCAAGTCCAGTCTCGCCACAGAAGTCTGCCTTTGTCACCGAAAAATAACGATAGATCCCGGTTGACAATCATCGCCGCCGAAACTTTCCACCACCGCTATCACCCACCTGATCCTCCACCAACCTTCGTACCATTGCCAAGCCTCTCACCAATCGTAGATCTACCAATTTGGGCGATCTTTACCAGCATCAGCCGCCAGAAATGTTGCCGCCAAACAACAAAAGCCACCTCTGCACAACCCGCTAAGTGGGTTTGTTAGGCCTGTGTTTTGCTGATCATGTCTGCCTGCTCGTCCGCAACCGCGAAGAGCCGTCTATTGAACTGATATCGAAGGTAGACCATGTCTACAACCTGGATTGAAACTAGTGCAATGTGCACCATCTACATCCCGACATACCCAAAAATCTCTAGAACCCTGTGCACACCACCCAGTTTGGTCCAATATTTTTTTCGTTTGAACCAACCCAAAATAGTTCAGTTCAGCCAATTATCATTCCGAAATAATTTAAAGGCTTTCCCAACCTTGCATTAAGACAAAACTTGCTACTCTATTATTGGCATTTCAGACACAATTCTGAAGTTATTTCGAAGATTTGAAGACAAGAAGAGGGTGCATGAGGGCATTAAAGTTGAAGCTATCAAATGTGAATTTATTTAAAGACAATAAAATTTATTTTTTATATAAAGTATAAAATCAAAGAAGAAATAGTAGATTATTAGTATCAATTTTAACATAGACTGAGTTAGCGATTAAAATTAAATCCTAAGGAATCATGTAAAAAATTTCCTCTATTTTTCCTTGCTCGGGCATTTTATTTAGCTTGCATGATTTTTTTACATGTCAAGTGCGCCTTTAATCCCCCCAAACCCACTCATCCAAACCGAAGTGAAGGCTAATCGCGCCGCGCCCAAACAAAAATATGAAAAAATATGCTGTTGTCACACACTCACGATCCAAACGTACACCACGAGGAGTTTGAAAATAAAACAAACAAGATTAAATAAAAGTACAAGTTTGTGTGGAGGTAATTATGTTCCCTGGAATCAAATTGCAAGGAAGGTCGTAAGGAGGAGGATAGAACGATGGCGCTTCGGGTTCCCAACGTCCTCCCCCATCAACCGTGTTACTTCCCAAACTACCCCTCCTTCTCAATCGAATTCCCATCTTGTACCGCCGCCGCCGGCAGTCTCCGCCGCTCCCCTTCCTTGTGCGTCCGTCGCCGAGCGGCGGTTATGTCTGCGAGTCCACCGGCGAGAACTTCGTGCCTGGCCAGACTAGAAGGGGAGACGGCGGTGAAGGAGGAGGGAGAATGGGGAAAGGTTACGGCGGTTCTCTTCGACATGGATGGAGTGCTCTGCGACAGCGAGCACCTTTCGCGCCTGGCCGCTGTCGACGTGTTCGCCGAAATGGGGGTTCCGGTGACAACCGACGACTTCGTCCCTTTCATGGGCACCGGTAAAAACTAGTTCTCGCTCTTTCTCATAACCGCATTGTCGATTGTTGATTGTGTTTGTCTGTAGATCAATTAAGCATTTCCCACTGTGTTGGTTGATTGTGTAGTTGTTAGTGAGCAATTGCCGTTGTTCCACTCAATTTTTTTAATCTTGTTCTTACCATTGGTTGTCGTTGTGGTCTGATGACAACATGTTGTACTAGTGATTCATCACATCGTGGTTGTATTCGTTTGAGATAATTAGGTGAGGCAAACTTTTTGGGAGGTGTTGCTTCGGTCAAAGGTGTTGAGGGATTTGATCCCGAGGCAGCGAAAACCCGTTTCTTTGAAATATACCTTGACAAGGTGAAAGCGCTTTTACGATTGCTTCTTGCTCTTCTTCTTCTTCTTCTTATTTTTTATTTCGTTTAGGGATTGTGTCCTCTCTTTTTTTTCTCGTTTTGATCCAGTATGCGAAGCCAGAATCTGGAATTGGTTTTCCTGGTGCTTTTGAGCTCATTAAGCAGGTGATTTACTGAATTTTTAGTTTTGTTTGCCGATGACATGGTAGCTTTACTTTATTAGGCTGTGAAACTGAAACATAGTCGTAAGTTATGTTTATGATGCACATTATGGCAGTGTAAAGGCAGTGGGCTCAAGGTAGCTGTCGCTTCTAGTGCCGATCGTATCAAAGTTAACGCAAATTTGGCTGCTGCTAGCTTGCCATTGTCATTGTAAGACTTATATATGTCAAACTGTATTTTGTTTCTTAATTTTTTCTCAAAAAAAATTTTGTTTCTTAATGAGTGACATGAGCCTTTTTTTTTCTTTTCAAAGTACTTTTACTCTGTTTTCTACGTGGAAACTAGCCTGCATGGTAAATGCTCGACCAGTCAAAAAAATAGCCAATAATTAGGATATTGTGAAATACCCAGAACTTATTAGCTAATCAAGATATGATTATTTAGTTTAAAAATAACTAGGTACTTTATTAATTTGAAATAAATAGGCTTTCAAAGGGGCTTGTATGATTCTTTCACTGATAAATATACATCTGTTGCTAGCGTCATAGTTGCTAATCCTTCTTTTTTTCTTTCCACCGAAAACAGATTTGACGCAGTTGTTTCAGCTGATGCATTTGAGAACTTGAAACCTGCACCTGACATTTTTTTAGCTGCAGCAAAGAACTTGAATGTGCCCCCCAGCGAGGTACAATCATTTTATTGTTTTTGACTTATACTTCCTTTGCTTATGTTTCTGTTAGCTTGAGCTAAAAAAATTTGGCATGTCTAATTCATGCGATTGGGTACTTTGATGGGAAATTGTTTTCGAGCCAGTGCCTTGTTATTGAAGATGCTCTAGCGGGAATTCAAGCTGCTCAAGCAGCAAAAATGAGGTTAGGTTTACCTATGTTCATGTGCACTAAATTTGCTCTTATACATGAGCAACATAACTTCAATGAATTTTTTTGGATAAGTCATAAATGACCTACCTAATTTATATTGCATGCCCCCAAAAAATCAGAACCTATGGATATCATCATTTCTTTGACATTTTTTTTTGATAGATATGCAGTTTATATTGCTCAATTTTGCTAAAATTTTAGATCAACAAATGTGAAGATTAAGCAGGATTCATGAATGTGCTCTTTGTCATTTCTTAGAAATAATGTGCTCTTTGTCATTCAGCTGACGGCTAAGCCAACTCCATTTTCTTCTCTTGGTTTCAACCTTCATGTCTTTTCTAGATGCATTGGAGTGAAAACTACTCTATCAGAGGAACAGTTGCTGGAAGTTGGTCCATCACTTATTAGGAAAGAAATTGGGGATATCTCGCTTGATGATATTCTCCTTGGTGGTATTTCTGTTTTTCATATAGCCTCTTTTCATAATAAAATGCTATTTTCTTTTTCACTTCATACTTTTACGGTATGATTTTAAATGTATTTGTCTATTTAAAAAAAATCTATACCGCAGAAGTTAAAACTCCTACACAAATTTTAAATTTTCCTACAGGACATAGTTTTCCAGAAATTATTGGAACGTTTAATTACACGTTAAGATAGATGCAGGAAGTAAGTTATAAGTGTTCCATGATTTTATACAAGTGATTGTATTTGGAATATGGTTAATATGCAGGAACGACTAAGTGAAGTTGAGCTACAACGTTAAAAGAACAATATGATTGGTATATAAAGTGTAAGCTCTCGAGTCTGAGTGACTTGAAAAGTTGGAAGGACGTGTCTACGGTCAACGAATGGCATTTTCGCTATTAGCATGCCAGGTAAAGCAAAACTGATTTCTCGTTCCATTTAAATTCATAAGTTCGATTATCTATCACATACAAATTATCTTTTCTTACATAAGGAGAATTTGATTTCCATTAAATATGTTTGATGGATGATTAGATTCATATTCGGTTTTAAGTCCACATTTTTGTTGACTGTTGACAGTTTGTCACTGGGGAGTAAGGAAAAGTTATAGCGGGCGCTGTTATTCCTTCGTTCCCAGCCTTGTTTGTATCTGTCTGTGGCCATTGGCACTTCTTTATAGTCTGGGAATATATAATTTCATTATCCATGAAGTAAATCCTTTGTTACCAATTGATACGACTGTAATGTTGTATTGACACGTCACTACTCGTCACTCGTTAGAGGCTGCCGCTTTCTAGTAAAACACATTGTGAACTCTTTTGCTAAAGACGCCCTGTTTTCTACATCCATAAACGCTTTAGTTTTCTCTAGTTATTATCACGATTGGTAAACTTGTTCCAAGTTTATCGTAATGGTGGCGGGTTCTCATTTAGAAGGGTGACGATTAATGGGGTTGTTAAAAAACCACTTACGTTCACGTTGTTGTCCAAGTCTGTATCCACATACAAAATATGGACTGTCTGCACGCATAACGTACACTTTTGCGGATGCTAAAATGGTGTTCGCAAAAAATATGGACATTAGCAAACTCGTCCATAAGGGTCCATAAGTGATCGAATTCAAAACTAAAATAAATTTTTTTAAAACTATTCTTCAGTTATGAACAATATATATTTACTTTACATAAATTGAAGGATTGTCATTTTAAATAGTGTGATTGCCTATTTAATTATGAATATATACAGCTTTCATTATAAATCTTAAGTTTATAGTAAAAAAAGAAAGAAATTTTTGGCTCAAGATTTATGTTATAATTTTAAAAACCTGTACTATTTTAAATAGTATAATTGTTTTTACAATTGAGAATATATTGTGAATTTATTATTTTTGTTGGAAATTTTATATGCATAGTGAGAGAGAGAGAGAGGGGCATATCTCAGGCTAATGATAGAAAGTTTAAAATTATGCAAATAACGTCCATTTAGAATAAATTGTTTAAATTTAAATCTTTGTAAAATTCAATTCATTCTATTTATTTTTTAATTTGAATTTTTTAATTTATTTTAATTTTATGGTCCATATTAGTTTATGAGGGTGTCTTTATTTGTGAATAATATATGATATCTGTATTTGTATCCATGTATGTCCATGTTCATGAAGTATTTTACAGACAGACATGAACAGTGTCCTCAATAAAATTTGCAGACGGACACGGCAGTGTTATAAAATATTTGTAGACATGGATTTGGCAATGTGCGCAATAATTTTGCAAACATGGAAGTAGATGGACACTGCAAAGGGTTGTCCACGCCGTGGACACCCATGACTAGATAACTCGACTGTTTTGATGCATTTCCTCTTATTCTGTATATGGATTTTATTTTGAACAAATCTAGCCAGGGATGTTGTTGGGTTACAGTAAAATACAACTCATCGTTCTTTATCACTTCTCATCTACATCTTTCAATCTCCTCCATTGAGCGTGAGTCTAATTGTTCCAGCAATTCTAATTTCAGTTAAGATTGTTTTTATTAAGATCCTGTTTCTAAGAGTTGACACTACTTTTATTAAAAGTCCAAACACTTTCAAACTTATCAAATGTATATCATTCAGGCTTTTGATGCGAGGTCCTTAAAGTATGTTGAGGAAAGTTGAAGCTGGGTGTGGGTTTTTTTTCTTGTTTTGAATATATCTTTAGTGCCTGTGAAGAACAATCCTGAAATGATAGTGAGTTGTAGAGTCAACAGGATGACAAATGGTCTTATTCCTTAACCCTGGATCAAGTTTTCCTGATTGTTTATGTATTAATTAATTTACTGTCTAGCGATTATGAGTATCTTGTATTGGTTGAGAATCATATGGTCGAAAGACTGTGACACCTTGCTATGATTTAGATCCATCATCAACCGTCCCGGCCGATGTCAGCAAGAATATGCTTGTGCTCCATATAAATGCCATTGAAGCAAGTTGAACATTGGCCCGTTCCTTGTCTTGTATCATTAGATGCGTCTTATTATTTGTTTTTGTGCTAGTATTAGCCAGCTTCGGCAATGTTCGATAAGTTAAATCAAGGCTTAAATGGCTGTGTTTTCGTTGTCAAGTGTGTGAATTATTTGGCTGAAACATAGCACCTTTTTCTAACCAAAAGCAAACCATGATAGATAAACCTCGGAGCGCATGCATTTGTGATTTTGATGAGATCGGTGCTTAACATCAAGAATAACAAGTTATAATAACAAGAATCATGAATTATAAAGTATAATAATTTACAATTAGGCTTACCCATTATCTATGCCAAGTAAAGGTGGGAGTATTGCTGAGCCATTTTTTATTGTTTAAAAAAGAAAATCATGCGCATCCCACATGAATGGGCCTCGCCTGCTTCCTATCAATTAACGTCACATGGGGTGGGTCTGCCCATCGCGATTTGCACTTGTATTTCGGATATTTTATTTGGCCCTACACTAGATTAGTGAATTGGGTGGTGTCTCTTTGGAATGGGCAACAAATTGAAGGAGATCTCATTTTATTTTGATGTGGGTCTTGTGGCCTATGTGGTTCATGCCCCTCCACTCCAAATGTATAGAAGTCCAGCTAACCCAAGATGCGGATGTATTCTATGTGGTGCTCTCCTTTTCATTCCCGATCCCCATGCACCTTGTCCACTTCCAATCTACTCGTTCATCTATTTTGTTCAAACAGGTGTTCTAGTTTTTGTTTGTCAATGTTTATGTGCTTATCCCCAGTAAGTGCACTTGATGATCGTGTGTTAATTTGTATCTGTGTCAGGAAATGGGCGCGATCATGAACCATTGTTTATCTGTTAAATCATGTTGTCAACCGCATCTTGGGATCTCCAATGTTCCCAAATTTGCCCGCGGGCTCTTTTTAACTGCGTATATCAGTTATAATGTAATTTAATGCTTTTGGTTTACAATATAATTTTCAAAAACTTCTTAGTTATATTATGTGTAATAGCTACTATTTTTAGTTTCCATGCCATGATTGCGGAGAACGAATATATAAGTGGTATGTCAGACCAATATTAACAACGGCAACAGAAATAGCACTCTAATATAACGAGAGCAAGAACAGAACTAGGAACGTTGTACTCTACAATACGTTGTCGAATTCTTTTAGCTTACCTTTTACCTTGTACACTAAGTGGTTTATGATTACTTCTCTTAATTTGATTGAACATACAAATGCAGTGTCGGGTATCGCACTCATTTGTATAGATGGCTTATCAAAGATTATGTTGACGATGATTTTTTTTTTTTTTTTTGGCTCCCTCCGGCTTGGCCTTTTGAGCAAGGACTCCTACCCATTAGCATATCTAGGATTTTAGCCACGCTCTGGAGGGACCCTCAATTATAACTTTAAATATTATATTGAATTTATAATTAGTTTTTACGTGTATATTTTATTTAATCAGGTCGAACAGGGTTTACCATATCTTACAGTTATAAATAAAATATTTTATTAGATACTAAAAATATATTATCATAAATATTTTATTAAATACCAGTTTAAATACTATATTTTTCAACAAAAAATTAATTTTTATGAAAATTTTAGATTAAAATAACATTATATTATATAATAAATTTAAAAATAGTTTGCAATATATAGGTGCAACTTAGTAGTAGGGTATGACATTAAAACTTATGCTCTCAACTATCTCGTGTTCGTGTATCAGTTCGTTACTTGTTGAACAAAAAAAAAAAGTTTATAGGGATCCATTCACTCACTCTATGTGTTTTTTTGTACATTTTAGTATAAAATATGTATCATGCAAAATCAAGAGGCACATAAATGTGACATGTTTGAACCATAGTAATATATTTATTCAGTTTTATATGTAATAATTAATAAATATATACCATCCATAAGCAAAGCATTTATGCACACTTAATGCTTCAAATAATGAAATAAAATAAACTAATCATAAAGAAAAAGAGTGGGGATGGGGGGATGGGGAAACAAGCACGTGGCGATCGTGCGACCTTTTCTACCCTTCTTGTCACATCACCCACTTATCATTGCTGCCAACAAAACCAAACGAAGCTGGTCCCACTCTTAGTGGGCCTCTAACTAATATAGAACAACGCGACAACGCCGCCCAACTCTTCCTGGCTAGCTAGCTAGCTCATCGTCAGCTGTCTACGACAATGAGCACAAGCGAAGCCAAGGCGGAGATGAACTTCATATATATCTATTATATATATGAAGCCAGATAAGCAATTCATTGAACAGAAATGGGCGAGGATTCAAAATCTTTGGAGCAGACAAGGCTAGTTCCAAACTTTGAAATACCTAACATAATGTCGGATTCATCACATATGTAATCACATTTTTTGTATGTTTAATCGTGTATATATATATATATATATATATATATATATATATCATCATCATCATCATCGTCATATAATAATTAATAAATTAAACATCGGGGATCATATGGGTATGTTGTTACTAAAGGAGAAATGAATTGACTAGCTAACATTCTAATAATTAATAAGTTCGATTTGTTTTTGATGGTTAATGTCGAACGAGGAGAATTTAGAAAACTCATGTAGGCTAACATTCAAATGGACAAAAGAGAGAATTAAACCGACAATTAGTGAACGTACGTAAGTCGAAGTTGAGGTTCCTTTTGCTTAACAACATGGTTGCCTTTGGAGAGAAAAAAAAACAATGTGTATTGGTTATATCAATTAATTTTAAAAATAAAATTCGAGCCGCGCAAATATCTTGTGGTTCTTATATTTGTGCCATATACATGAAACCCCCACTAGTCAGCTTGCTGATTTACACTAAGCCGCTCTTAGTTAGTTGCCAGTGACAGGTGGCCCAATGTTCATTTGTGTGTTCATACACAAGCGTGTAAAAAAAGCCATATAGCAGGTATACCTTAATTTTATTAGTACAAAAATTACTTGATAAAAAATCTGCGTCACGGACGGGGGCTGCTTTTGGTGTGTGACTTTTAAGCACTTGGAAAACCTTACTTTTCGTTTGATTAGTATGAAAAAAGTATAAAATGTATGAATGTTTTTTGAGTTATAATTTATAATTAAAGAGTAAGTTATAATATAAATATAAGTATGAAATCTCTTTATAAAAAAAATTCCCTTTTTTTACTTGTGTTTTCTAAAAAAAAATTAATGGAGATGAAATTTCTTATGAGCACTACTTGGTGTGAAATCTTACTTGCATCATGTATAAAATATTATAAAGATTTCTTTTTAATAGAACACCAATAATTTCGACTTAAATTATCACATTTTTCATATATATTTCATGCTAATTAAACAGAGCCAAAGAGAATATTTAACCTTAGAAGATGAATGAGGGAGAAAAGAATTATATATATATATATATATATATATATATATATATATATAAAATATCACATAGTGAACTTTGACAATTATTTATTCTTCTAAACTATATATTGACTAGGATTTTACTGTGAAAATGCTTGAAAATGCAAATCCTTTTTTTAAGGGCCCATAATGACCCACTAATTGTTGTATGGGATTGCAAAATCCCACATCACTTTGGGAGGGAAGTGGGGAGAAGTTTTTTTTCTATATATAGGGCCCTCCCCCTCTTTAGTTATTCATCCCAAGGGTAATCCTGAATTACCTACTTCCCTTTCTACTGGTAGTAAT
>JAVDBV010002662.1:0-12058 GCA_032619315.1 Piper longum
CGATGGGGGAGGCATCTGAGGTCATGGCCAAACAAGGCCGCCTGCTGCTTGCCGCCAGAGGCTTAGGTCATCCTTGTAATTGGACAGCCTAGATCAAAATTTAATTTATTTTTTTTAAAGTCAATAGATCTGAGTCGTCCTAATAATCAGTCAAGGCCGTCCCCTGGAGCACCTAGCTACCCTTATATATATATATATATATATATATATTAATATATATATATATATGAAGTATGGTACATATGTATGGGAGGTTGATAAATTTTTATCTTTTTTAGATGTTAATATGATTAACTTTTAGAATATTTAAAAATATATAATTTAAAAATATTTTAAAATTAATTTTTATTTGAATTACTTTGATAATTAAGATGAAAAGTTAAAAACATTTCATTGATTTGAAAATTTATATGTGCCTTAATTATTTATTTTATATTTATTTATGTAAATTTTAAGTAGTGAGACTTATTAAATTACTCGAAAAGAAATTGTAGCCTATAATATGAGCTGTAACTCATTTGTATAAGGCTCGCGCCTAATTAATATAATGACCCAGCCCGTTTAAAAATTGGTAGATTTAGATTATTTTTCAAAATAATTAATTTAAATTAAACAATTTGTAAATACTCTTGGATTTTACCCTATCTTATATATGATATTAATTTTTGAAGGATCTCAAAAGAGCATGCAAAATGTACGTCTTTAACTTGTCCTTTGTCAACTCTATTATCTGAGGACTGAGGTAATTAAGCGTGGTTGTAAAAACTGAAAATGTATGGAAAGAAAATCATCTGAGTCCATGCCTTTTGAGTTCTCTATTTCTGAGTCTAGATTACGACTGAGACATCCATCGACCAACATCAAACATGATCCAACTAAAGTTAGTTCTCAACCCTATCCCCATGCAACAAATTTAGTCGCTTTAGTTAATTTATGGTTCTCTTTATACATAATGCATCAGAACCTACGTGCTGTCACTAATCAAAGAAAGTCTGCACCTTGTTAAGTAAAAGAGAAAGCTACAGTCTGGAGATCATATCAAATGTGATTTGCAGCTCATGATCACAATGCATGGTACCAAAAAAAATGTATGAGACTTCTTCTATTGATAGGCCATGATTTGAAAAGCTTAACCGGGCCATGTCATTCCTCTTTGATTGAACACTCTCTCTTTCTCCCTCTCTTTCACTCAGCTCTTTATGGGATTGGCCAATGCAAAATGAGCAAAATCTAAGTTCTATTAGTGATTGGAACAATGGCAGGGAAACATATACACAGAGGAGAGCTCAGTGCACATCATGGGTCGGTGGACATTTACAGAGAAAGACCATGGTGTGGGTGAATGGTTTGTGGGCTTGAGGAGAACGTTTGTACAGAATCTTTAAAAGAGAAAGTAAAAACAGCTCAAAGACAAAGAACTTTGAATCCTTTTATATAGGCTGCCGATCATGGCGCCAATGGCCAAAAAAAAAAAGAGGAGAGAGAGAGAGGGAGAGGGAGGAGAGAGAGGCCTAGAGCAGACACATCCATGGCACCCATCGGATTGCCACCAGGATTTAGGTTCCATCCCACCGACGAAGAGCTGGTGAACTACTATCTCAAGAGAAAGATTCATGGCTTGGAAATTGAGCTTGACATTATCCCAGAGGTTGATCTCTACAAATGTGAACCTTGGGAACTAGCAGGTGATCACTCTTTAATAATTTGCTCTCTGTCGACTTCAACCTCTCACTATGATATTACAATTCTAATGCATTATCTATGATGGGTCTTGATTAATTAAGGTAGATTTTTTACATCAAACTCATGTTATATAGACTACAATTTTGTGTGTGCAGATAAATCATTTTTGTTGAGTAAAGATCCAGAGTGGTACTTCTTTGGACCCCGGGATAGGAAATACCCAAATGGTTTTAGGACGAACAGGGCTACCAGGGCTGGGTATTGGAAGTCTACAGGGAAAGATAGAAGAGTTTCGAGCCAGAACAGGCCAATAGGCATGAAGAAGACATTGGTTTATTACAGAGGAAGAGCTCCCCATGGCATTAGAACCGACTGGGTAATGCATGAGTATCGCCTTGATGATAAGGAATGCGAAGAAACCTCCACTCTCCAGGTCATTCATTTTTGCCTCTTTCTTCTTCGGCCAAATGATATATGAACATTCCTGTTGCAAATTGGTATGGGTATATGGACATTATATTATTTAAAATATTCGCATTTGCATGCATCATCAATCTATAGTTACTTATAATGTAAGCGTTCACACTAATCAAAGGATATATACCCGCTTGAAAGTTTTTTATAGCGATCGATATTATTCATGAAATTTTTTCAGATTTTAATTCACCTTTGACACTTTTCGCCTTTAAAAATTGATAGTTAGCAGCTAGCTATCAGCGCGGTGTGATCGATAAATTCTGCCTCAACTGCAATTGAATGATAAAAGCCTCTACAATTCTGAAAATTAGTTATAATATTGAAGTTTGCATGACTTGGTTTTGTGCAAACAAGAGCATTTTAGTTGTGTTAGAAGTGGCATGCATTCAGTATCATTCTCTCTAGAATGTAAGTGTCTGTAAAATTGAAATATTTGGTCATATTAAAGTGAGCTAGTCCAATTATGGTTCCATGGTGAAAATGTAGAATGTAAGCCCTCTTACTCAGAGAGGACACAAAAGCCAGCTTAAACACTTGTAAATAGAGGTGTCAATGGTGCATCCAGCTCTCAAGTTAAAAGGGGCCTTTGGCTAGTTAAAGGGGGGCTGAGAGTCTACTTAACGTGATTTATTCATGCATGGCGTGCATGGAAAGTTAGGGCTGTGTCTCTCACCTCCACCACCCCTTTGCGTTAAAAAAACCATTTCTTATTCTTTACTTGCACTGACACGAGATCCATACGATCAATGTCACTCTTTACTTTATCTTACTTTGTCCACCCCAATGAGACAAAAGCATTATTCCGTATTATGAATACGACTCTTGAGCTTGGTGGTTCCAAACCTCTTGTTTTGTCTTTCAAAATGAGTAGAGTATGAAGTATATATATTTATATATATTTGGCATCTCTCTAGCCATTTTCGGCTGGCCTCACATAAAGCACACAAGTCCATCTCTTTCTTCCTTGTATGGAGAGTCCTGATTTCATCATGTCGGCCTGCTTTACACTTTATTCCCTTTGGTCATTCTATCTCCTTTTATTTTATCTTTATCTCACTTGGGTTTTCAAGCATAAACAAATGACATGCCTAGCTCTTATTATATTGAAGTTTTAACCAACTTTAACACATGTACAGGACTCGTATGCACTATGTCGAGTGTTCAAGAAGAATGGGACATGCTCAGAGATGGAGGAGCAACCACAGAGCAGCATGGTTCTGCTGGAGACCCCCCAGGGGCTGGTGAATGAGTACGAAAGCATGTCGCCAGACGTCGGTGTCGGGTCGTCGCCGTGCGTGGATGAGGAGGACAAGGATGATGCATGGATGCAGTTCATCACAGAGGATGCATGGTGCTCCGCGGCTACTCCTAGTGGCAGTGGGGAGGACTCCGGTTGCATCTCTTTTACTAATTGAAGGGCTCTATTGCAGCTTGATTTGTAGCAAAATGGGTGTTCTAATTGATTGTAATAATATCTTGTTTTTATTTGGGGGGAGGGATGTTGGGGCTAAGAAAAGATATGTAATTAAGGTTAAGTGAGCCCCCAATTTTATACATCTATATGATATGAAGGGCCAATTCAGATAAAGGAACTTATATATGTAGGATTTATGATGTTGGTTGGAGTGGGTGTTGAAATTGTCTTGGAAAAAATAATGTATTAAGTTTCAAATTTGACTCTTGCAAACATTTTTTTAATTTAATGACAAATTTTAGAAACGCTTAAGCAATCATAATATCATTAAAAACATTAAAGTTAATTATGAAATTAAGAAATTTTTAATGCACCACTAAAAAGTTAAGTAATTCTCCCTTTTCTCATCTTATGTTTGCTTGGTCTAAGAAAGTTGTCATCATGTCATGTATTAATAAAAATTTAATTGTATCGAATTAATGAATGCCTCGTTGGTGACAAAAAATAAACACCTCCGGTACACAAAGGATTACTCTAATTATAATTAATTTTATATCATAAGGTTCATATGATGAACATAATTATTAACAAGTTCTTAATTATTGCATTATTGAATTCCACTTTTGATGACAATTGGATCATGTGAAACGGGCTCTATGGGTACTACAAGCCTATATAAGCCATATTATTATATCTTGTTCTTTTTTAATATTATTTACTTGCCTAATCGATTTTTTCTCCACGATCCCCCCGAGATTAGATAAGCATGCAGATGTGTGATGAAGATTATATTAATAGCAAAAATTACAAAAACTAGGCAAGATGTTCTCATGAGACTTGTAATATATATAAATTTAATTATTTTATAAATAAACTCTCGTTAAATAATGAGATAGATTATAATAATTTAATATTTTAGATATAGATTCTAATTAACTTTATAGATAGAATCTAATTGAATGAGAAAATAAACTATAATAATTTAATTTTGTTATTTTTATTGTATTTTAATTGGTTAAATCTCCTAGCTACTTTTAAAGTTCCCATTTTATTAATAAGAGTATATATATACACACACATTGTTCCTTCGCGTTCAATATTGTTACAAACATTAATCATACATATATCAATTCAAGATCTAGTAATAAAAACATAAATAAAAAAAACCCACCTAAAGACAAATTTTGAACTTCCTTTCCAATATAATCTATAATCTAATACATACCACACACACCTAATACACACAAAAAATACCTGCCTTATAATAGCCACTTCTATATGTACCCCTCACATCTTATCCAATCTATACATCATATTAGCCAAGATTTAAAAATTTTGACTTGTAGTCACTCTTTTTATCATTGACTTGTTGGACTAAGAAGAAATTAATATTAGGGTTATTTGAATTTTAAACTCCAAATCCAGCTGATAGAGTGCAACAAGACGAGCAAAACCCACATAAACAATGTTTCTCAAAGTCTAAAAGACGACCTCCACATGATATAATAAAAATGAGTGCTAATTTACTGTAAGGTTTTGCAGCTGATATAGAGGTAAAACCGAGTGAACCATAATCTAACCATCACCTGTTAAACCCCTTTAATGGTAGTTTTAAAATTTTACTAATAAATTCTTGCATATCTATTTGTTCTTTAGCTAGGTCTGACAGCTAATAGGAGATTTTGACCCGGACAAATTACAAGACGAAATTGCATTGTTGAGGGAAATATCTTATCAATAACTTATTCAAGAACTACATTATTGTAAATGCGAAAGGACAATTTTTACAAAAGCCATTATATGTTTACATGACCATTATAGTATTTTACAAATAGAAGTTTACATGGATAAAGCAGTAAATAAATGAAGCAGAAATTACACGAGAATTTGTTAAAGAAAAAGAACATTTTAAACAGTTCCCGTCCTTGTAATATACATATCACACCTTAAATTGAAGATAATAATAATAACAATAATAATAAAATAAAAGGTTGAAGTCCGGAAAAATCCTTCCAGCAACGTAAACCTTTGCTGGATGTAGGTCATTGTCTTTAGCATCAATTATTCAATATTGATTGCTAGGAAGGTATTAAAGAACCAAGATCTTTTCCACAGCTTCAACCAGGTCCCTAACAACGGCCTTGAGCCAACCTGCCTTAGTACTCTCCATGAGCTCATCACTTGAATGAAGGCAGACTGTCCTGCAAGGCTCCACTTCATGGAAGATGGTGTCCGCCTGCTGATACCTTGTCACTGTTAACATCCCATGATTCACCTCAATCTTCTTCCCCATCTCATACTCCAATGTGCTCAGACAATATTCCTCGGCATCCTCATTGCATTCAGTAAAATGCCCATGTGGGTGATCATCACTGACAATGCCAAGGTAATCAGAACAGCAAGATTGGTCTCCAAAGTTATTGCCTTCTTTGCTGACATTGTCATGTTGCTTGATTCTTCCTGCAGAGAGAAGACCAAATGATCATTAATACAGAAAGAAAGCAAAAGTGGAGTGGAAAAGACAAAAAGAAGAGAAGAAGAAGCTTGCCTTTATCAATAGAAAGCTTTGGACCATCTTGAAAGGTAGAGATGCTTTCTATCATCACATTGTTCGGCCCCAACAGTTGGTAGTTAGATGTTTGAGAAGATTCAGAAGAACCAATTTTTTGGATTCTGATTTCGTCATAATTAATTCTGATTAGTTGATCTCTGTTTTCTGAACCAAATTCAGTTAAGTAAGGCAGGCCATGGCCGTTTTCCCACTCCGACATGCCCAGTTCCATGGAGTCATACATCTGTTCTCGGGAAGCAAAAGCATTTGAGAAGATGTCCTGCATATTGATTATGTCATGATCAGGTTGATCAGCTCCCACTCTTTGGGAATAATTGGATGGAAGACGATCTTGATTATTTAAGAACTCAAACTGGGGCACACTCTCCATTTCTAGCTCGGGAAGTGATAGACGCCGCTGCAATTTAGCACACTCTACTGCAACATCAACTTGGGTTTTCTATTTCCCAAAGAGAACACATGAAAATATTGAGAAATTCAGTAAACTCTAACCCCCAAGTCAATTGAGTCGCATTTATGTTTAAAACATTTGTAATTAATTACCATAGATGGGTGACAGACAAAATTGTCACTTGTTATTGGAAAACATCGGTCAGTACTGGTGTTTAGTTGCTGCTGGACCAACAGTTTGATCTCCTCTGTGCATGAATTGGTGGTGTTGAATGGTGCCCATTGTAATTCTTGCTGGTTATTATAAGGATAACAAATGTTTTGTATGTCTTCTCCTGTTCTTCCTAATTCAGAAGAGAAGGTATCATGAATGGTAGAATATGAATAATCTTGAAGATCAGAAGTACACTGATCTAAAGGTTCAACATATGATCTGATGCCATGCATTTCTACAATCTTCGGTCCCGCACCATTCTTCTTGAACACACGACATAGTGAATATGCATCCTGCAAATTGCACACATTTTATTATAAAAAAAAAAAAAGTTGCACAGTTTGTTATTCAAATGAAAATTTTATGCTATATATGCAAAGTAATATATTGATATTATCATCATCTTAGTTCTAACTGCCTATGCCATGCATTTTACATTATTCATGCATGAAATTTTTTCTACAAATTAATATGCTAGTTAATTTTTTCCTACATGAAAGCATGCAGACTTAAGATATTAAAATCCATAAAATGATGCCAAATTTATATAAGAAAAATTGAGGTAATTAATTGTTTGCCTAGCTTTTAGGCAATTCATGCATGGATTGGGAATATTAAAACCTGCAAGCCCGACCGGGATTCACATTGATGTTCATCAAGACGATATTCATGCATGACCCAGTTTGTCCTAGAGCCATGAGGAGCTCGACCTGTGTAGTAAACAAGGGTCTTCTTCATGCCCAGTGGGCGCCTTTGCGAGCAGACTAACCTGTCTTTGCCTGTTGCCTTCCAATACCCGGCCTTAGTTGCACGGTTGGTTCTTGATCCATTTGGGTATTTTCTGTCCATCGGGCTAAAGAAGTACCACTCCATGTCATGGCCTGGTAGCAACGATTTCTCTGCAAAATATGCGCCAACCTTATTTTTTATCAGCTACCATATATGTATGCCATTTATAAAATTTTAACTGGCTATCTAGCTAGCTAGCTCACGTATGTAATTATCATGATAACGTACATGTTTTGCAGTTTTAGCATCAAGTGTAATATGTAGCCATAGAGCTCTCAATTATATATGATATGAAGAAAGCTTACTTATAGAATAGCTAATATACACTACTTACTTTATTTCCAAAGCAATATACAATACCTGTATCTAGTGATGTTTATTAGGATCACTTTTGTTTATATATATGCGGATAATAAATTTTACAAACCGAAAGTTCATTGGTCTTTGATATTCCTACTTTCATGCTATGTACAGTGATATTATATACCAGTGGGTTAACCTTTGTCAGAGTCTTCTTGACTCTAGCCACTCTTTTTTCTAGTGGATGTCATTTTTAAACAAAACTGGCATTGATTTAGCGGTATATTTCTTTATACTAAGCAAGCTTAGCTACTGAAAATTCGTGAACTTGACACATCATTTTATGGGAAGATGTAAATTCTTTTCAGTGTTTGCACTTAAGAAGGCTTCTACCCAATCATGAAGTGTTTGGAAAAAGGAGCATGCAGGTATAGAACTAAGAGATGAAGATTATCGAAGAGTGTACATATAATCACGATATCATGATATACTTTTCTTTTCATATTTAATTTTATATATTTTAATTACCATCGTCAAGAGTAATAAATTAATAATTATGGGCCTCCAAAAACATATATCTTGTTCTTCATCATCAAATCAACTTTAATTCAAACAAGAAATACGTGTTTAAATTAATGTGAATACCTAATAGATCTCCGGTTGAGCTTTCAATGTATAGAACTTATATATTTACTCTAAAATGATCAGAGTTGAAATACCTTGAAGATTAAATGATGAATATTTATGCCTTCTATTGATCCTAATATTAACATATGTATATATATATATATATTGAAGAAAATGATGTAATTGCATGTAGCCAATATTCCAGCTAATGGCATATATATTTCAAAACTGGCAGCAACTCGTACCTGGTAAATCCCAAGGCTCGCATTTGTAGAGGTCGACCTCTGATATGATTTCAAGCTCAATCGTTCGGCCATTGATCTTCCTCTTGAGATAGTACCCAACAAGTTCCTCATCGGTGGGGTGAAATCTGAATCCGGGAGGCAAACTCATAGAAGCCATTTTCCTTTCTACCTTCCAAGCTACTAATAATTAGTACTGAAACTAAAAAACCAGTCTTCTACCTATGAAAAACTGACAAGACTGCCTGTTTCTTCAACTGCCTATTTTTAAGTTAAAAACTATATACAATCCTGCATCCACGCAAAAAAAATCAATGTTTAGACATATTTTGTTATATTAGAGAGACGGACGGGCGGAAGGGGAAGGGGGGGATGGGTGTGAAATAGACCTCAGAGAGGATATTGAAGGCCAAGATTGATGGAAGCAGAAGCTTAATTATATGCTATCTTGGTGCACTCCAACATTTTATAAGGTACATATACATTGATGGAAAATACCCAGAAACTCCTTTCCCCCCTTCTTTTAATTTCCTCTCTTGTTTATTCAATCTTCTTTTTGGTTGTCTAACCTGCCCTCCCAAAGCTCTGGCTACCTCCTACAAAAGAAAGTACACTTGATCAAGATATGAACATGACCAACTTATAACTACACTAATCTCAATTCTAGCTGTTCCCACCGGCCAGAATTAGAGCTTTCTGATAATTAATGGGGGGAAATTGTTTGCTTGTTCTATTTGCCTCTGTTCTGATCACCACCCATGTATCCAATCTGCACTCGCCAACTCAAACTCTTGCAAAAAAGACACATAGCCAAGGTCCGCCGACCCTTGAGCTCAGAAGACAAGAAGATGAGAATTGAATCAGAATCGCGTGCAGATCAGTGACGGCATCTCTTCGTCATCCGTCTCAAGTTAAGAGGAGGATCACTGCGGCAAGCAAACGTATTCTACCTTACTTGAAAAATAGAGAACTTTTTGTGGTTTTGATTAAGAATATTGCTCGTAGAAATGCATTTTCTATTTTTACGTGCTGTAAAATATAATTATATAATATCAATATGAGCTAGTATAGCCTTTTTAATTACTTGTTGTAAAAATGCTACTTGTAATGCATGGTCATCCCGATTTACTCTTTTTCATGGTTCTAAATTTAAATGATTTAAAAAAATTTATTGTATGTAAAGGTGGTAAAAGAATTAGTAAAATTAAGTGAACAGAGAACTTTACTTTAAAACGGCAGTAGAAGACATAATCATTTTACCAATTTATTAAAACAAATTAACAAATATAAATCTCAACTAAAAATTAAATACCCATGTCGACATTTGTCAAGCTAATTCCAACAACAATTAGTAACTCAACCAACAATTATTAACTCCTATTTTTGTGAGCACTACACACTTTTTTGTATTATTCTTTTTTTTTATGAGGTAAAGCTAATTCCACATCATTTTGATCTTGGAAATTACAAGCATCAAGCATATGGAGTTAAGCTTCAAGTTGGGCAAACCCAAATGAAACAGAACCCCCAATTGTAGTTTCGTGTAAAATAGGAAATTTTTTTTCTTTTAAAACACATCAAATGCCTAATTTAGGTGTAAATAAAAAGGTACTGTACATCATATATTGGACTGTTTCAGTTTTTATAATTGTGTTTATATAACTGGTAAAAAATTAAACGCAATTTGACCATTTTAAAATTGCTCAATCGTGAAAAGCCTGCAAAGTTGCAAATGGCCATGATTGAAATTGATGAAACTGCCAAATTGCAATAGACAATCCTGAAACCAACAATCAATATTATGATTAAAATTATTAACAAAATTATAACCAAACTCTTGCCCTAAAACTTCTATACCACAGGTAAGTATTTCTAAACATTATTGATTTTTTTCTCCTTCCTATTCCTAGTTTATTTCTGCCTACAGGCTCGCATGCCGACGTTTTTGGACACATACTTCATTGTCTTCCTAGATCACAAAGGCCTAAGCACCAAAATCTAATACTTATTCGAACAAAATCATGTTTATAAGTGATAATAAATTATAAAATTTTAATTTAATTAATTATTTTTTAAAAAATAACATAATTATTATGTTATTTTAAATCGGATTATTTTAAAAAAATAATTTAAGCCTATTATGTTGTGATGTAATACATTAAATCTATATCTCAATTGGGCCGAAGAAGACCAGCAAATAAATCAATTGAACCCTAGCTTTCTGTTCACGTCTTGAAGGATGCACTTGGTTTGTTTCAATGATGTGCATCTTATGTACAAACAAGCCTTCCCGGAAGGAGTCGACAATTGCAAACTTTCCACGGTATCAATTCTTCGTGTCGAACAAAAAGATGCGATTCTCTCCACGGCACAGACCCTCGATCGTTTGAATCTGAGTTGCTAATGAAGAAATATGAGAATGTGGGACGCGTTCTTCGTGGCATCATTTTATCCCAATTTTTACTTTCATAAAAAAAAAACGTGAAATGGAAGAACCAGCGTGATAAACAAGTTTCAAATGATCATGAACCAATTTTAAACCCAATTTCGCGACTAAAAAAGTAATGCCGGGGGCATGTTTGTGTTACAGGAGCGAGTTTTAATTGCTCTTTTCAAAAAAACCCTTACAAGAAGAACACAGGGTTTCGTTGCTAGCCGTGCTAAAAAGATCCAGATCCCAATAACGCAATCGACAATTGAATTACAGCAGGAAACAGGTTGAGTTTGAAATCAAATCCACGCCAACAAACAACAAAATGAATGATGGAATTGACCTCCAAATCCAACACAAAGCGCGCCGATTGAATCGAGGACTGCAAACAAAAATAAGCCAAGAAAGCAAGCGATGAGAAAGCAGAAGCAGAAACATCGATAAAGATTTCCATTCCAGATTCATTGACGCTATAGCAAACCCCATCAATCCTTGATTTACAACCAAAACAACACCACGACCATTGAACCCTAAGACCCACAACACCGGATAACAGATACACTCCCCCCAAAACCCAAGCACAAAGTAGAAACCCGAACCCCTCATCCACCGAACCCATAGAGGGTCCTCCCCTGCCTCTTGAGGGCGTAGACGACGTCCATGGCCGTCACAGTCTTCCTCCTCGCGTGCTCCGTGTATGTCACCGCGTCCCGTATCACATTCTCCAGGAATATCTTCAGCACCCCGCGCGTCTCCTCGTAGATGAGCCCCGATATCCGCTTCACGCCGCCCCGGCGGGCCAGGCGGCGGATCGCCGGCTTGGTGATGCCCTGGATGTTGTCGCGGAGCACTTTCCGGTGCCGCTTGGCGCCGCCCTTGCCCAGCCCCTTCCCGCCCTTGCCCCGCCCAGACATCGTTC